>JAQIXS010004523.1:0-14888 GCA_034700785.1 Rossiulus vilnensis
AGTAGTTCTTTGTTTAACAATCTTGAGAACTGGCACTTCGTTTCCTAATCAGTTTTCTGGTTAGGCGAAACGAGACGCATGAGATGTTTTCAAGTTGAATAACAAACACGGGGAATAAAAGGGCCTCCAAGCTCGCAAATTAGCTCTCTTGTCGTCATGCCAATTTTCGTTAAGGATTCTTGACAAAAACGGAACTGTAAATAGATCTGATACGCTTTATTCAATACTTCTTCTTCTAGCTTAATGCATGTCGTTAATGAACTTTTCTCATTAACCACTTGTAATCCTATTCTTTCTAATTGAAACTATTTTTTGTGGATTAAAACTGCAGAAAACTACATGCATGTTTTTGTTTAGAGACGCTAAAACTTGTTTAAGGCCCAGTGATACGATATGTAATATTTCAAAAATTATTAGGCCAAATAAGCTGTCTTGAAATGAAAACCTGCAGGTATGGCTTGTAGCCAAAGTAAAAACAAATTAATAATGTAAACTATTAAATAAATTACTCAACAGCTTAAACAACACCAAGATCCATCTGCGTATTAATGCTGTGTATATATATAGGATTATTATTCTTATGATTGTTTACCAAAAATGCCTTGGTGGCAATTGTTCATATTTGATTAGCGTGATATTTGTAAATCCAATTAATTTTTATTTTTTTCTCTCTCAGTAGTGGGCATTTGTCTGGCTGTTTATGGAGCCAAACAGGGAGAGCCATGTGAAAGGACGGTAGATTGCGAGGCCGGTCTTGTTTGCCTGGACAACAACGAGAATGACGTGATTTTCCGAACATGTCAGCGAGATACCAGTAATTACCACAAGAAACAATATAGTAAGTATACATGGCTCGGCCGCAATCTCCTCAAGCTTTTGTTATGTTGAATTTTGCAAACATGCCTTTGCTATTACATAAGCGCAGGCCAAATTATATTGTGAATGAATAATTACTCATCAGTATGCTGTTTAATCTTGATAAACGTTCCAGGTTCAGATTAAAATATTACGTTAAATACCGTTCTGAATTTTATGGTGTTGGCTTTATTGATTTGCAACCTACAATTTACTAAATTAAATTCCAAGGCTACTTTCGTCACGTATTCCAAAACAGATGGACCAAAATGATTTCCGAAACATTCATGCCATTCTTTACATTCTTTATGTATTGGACGAAAAAAACAACTCTTGAAAATTGAGTTTATTATAAACAAATTCACATCCTTTATTTCTTATAAAATGCATGTTGACAAAAACTATTTTTTTTAATGCAGTAAAAAATGCACATGATAAAACCATTTTAATCTTCTTAGCTATCGTCTTTTTCCATCCGTATATTGTATCATAAAATAGGGGATCATTTTTATAGTGAATTAAAATAAGAATAATAGAAATACGTAAAGCACACGAGCCATCGGCATTTCTCATGTTTATGAAATTGATGAACCCCCTGCACATAATCATCATACTGCACGAGAATTGTTTTCGTTTCATATGTTGAAATGCATCAAATCAATACTTTAATTAATTTCTCCAAATTGCAGATGAAGAATGTAATACTAGCAACGAATGCATGGTTGAGAAAGGTCTCTGTTGCCAAGTGCAAAGACGACACCGGCAGGCACCCAAGAAAATCTGCAGTTACTTCAAGGACGAAAGGACCTGCATAGGGCAAGTAGATGGCGCTGCTATTGGCATTGCCTCAACGGCAGGATTTAAGAAAAGTATTTCTCAGTTTTTTGGCTGATAACCGTTTAAGAAGAAAAGCTATAACATATCCTCATAAGCATACCTATTTATAATATATCCCCATCTATTTAGTTTATTTGCTTCACTCATATCTCGTCTAAATATGCGTAAACAGTTTAAAAATGCCATCATCGCGTAAAACTGCATTTTCCCGGGTTGCGTAACACGTCCGCTCAAGTTACATTTACAGTAATTTTAGCAAGAAAGTAAATTTACATCTTCGAATATGTTTTCAATCGGCTTGTTTTGAGACATGATCTGCATTTGATTGAGGGGATAAAAAATAATGTTTCCATAGTTTTGTGAATCTTTCATAGGTCTAGTCTTTGTGCTCATACTGTTTCACATGCCAAATTCTGGACCTCCGTCCATTCTACGTGTTTAAAGGATCGACTTAAATTTATGGAATTACACGCTTGAAATGGGTTCTTGTTCAGTAATATCAGTAATATAGAAGATTGGATTTACTTAACATTTCAAACTGGTATACTCTTTTCCATTAACTACATAACGATTCCTTTGCTGTGAGGTGCATTGAGTTTCTGGCAAGCAAGATCAATCTTTCGCATTACTTTATAATTTAAAAAATGAGAGTAGTAGAGTTCTCTCGAGCCTTAAATAAATTTAATAAAACGTCCGTCGTATAAGATCAGTAGAAGGAAAATTGACTAGGGAACATGGCTCATGGAACATTTCTGTCGGCGTTTAAATTGCGTTTGCAGAAATCGATATTTCAAAATCTTCTTGACCTTGCTTGTAGCTAGATTTCTCCTGAAAGGTTCTGGTTCAGATCCGGAACACTGGATCCTAATCATTCCGCCCAAAAGCTGTTACCATGATTTAAACTTATGCACAATGTTTACACTGTAGCATGCCTGCTAATATTTGCATGTTCCATTCATATTTGGATGGATGATTATTGCGGCTAAAGCCTTTTATCTATACTGTTTATAACTTATAAATTATGGCTGAAATAATTGGAATTTGACTAATATTGAAAATACAACTCCGTCCATGTTATCCTCATGTCAGTCAAAATGCCAAGTACATTACTCTTTTGAAAATTGCGCCGATAAATTACCGATGTACTGCGTGCAAATTAGTGCCGTAAGTAGGAGAAATGCAGAAAATATGAATATTGCCTAATGTGTTTTACTGGTATTTGTTGGTTTCTCCCGTCCCGAAGAATTACTTCACAGCCCGTCCGCATCCAACAAATGCCAAAAAAATAACACTTTATTAATGTATCAACACGTCCAAGCCGATAAATTTCGGTATAAAATATACACATTAAGCATATGCCTAGATTGTATTTCAGTATTTGTTACTGTACTGCGTCAGCCTTAATTAGATACAGTCTGAACTTCATAGCTCGAATAATATGATATCACTCATGGTTACTTATTAATGAACGAAATACATCCCAGACTTGGAAACAGATTAAGGGAAAATTGATATTGAGATTTAAATAACACTTTCGCATCATCTGAAAAAAGTCTATACCTGCTGTTTAGAAAAAATGGAAAGCATTTTTTGTAATTTATTCCATGCTTGCACGTATGAAGTGGTGAAATTCAGTATATGCGTTACAGTATTAACCGAGCTACGAAATTTGGTCACTAGAATCTATCGTGTAACTGTAACAGGCATAATCAAATACTGTCGTTTGTAATTAATTGCGAGTATTGGTGAAGGATGAAAACAGTTTTGCTTGAAACTAAAATCTATTGAAAACAACATGCATCCGTTTTGCAGAAGCACCTTTTTCAATTTTAGCTCTACAAATTTAGTAAATATGACGAATATTATCTGAATAAAAAGCATGATGTATTTACGTAATAAATTATGTGGATGTTGCTTCAAAATTTTATCTCGGTTGCATATTTTTTTGATTTATTATCTGAATGTTTGCCGAAAATACGGTGTGATTTGTTTGCGTGCAACCCCGCTGTCGAACATCACTCATCACTGTAAAGAATTGCCGTTTGGCATTTTTTCTCTGGTTTTATCCTTGAATGTCGGTAACGTCTATGTATCATCACTTTTAGTCACTCTCGAATTAACATTTAGAGAACATGGCTACCAGTTAAGCTACAGTGTACGTGTTCTGATGGGGAACAACACGTCGTAACAACCGATTGTTTCTGTGATCTTTTTTCTCGTGAAATTCCTGTAGAAATACTGTAATTGACTGATGCTGCCATTCACTGCACCATGCTCGGGTACTTTATGTTCAAATAAAAATGTGGTTTTATTCATAGTTTGTCATAACTTTTACGACAGCTGGCAACGTATTAGCATTTATGGACTTTCCTTGGAGCCTGGCTTTGGTTTTCCGATTCGGCGCTAGATGGCGCCACCTTCCCCTCCACGCATTTTCCCAGTAGGGGAAGGGAGTCGGACGAGAGAGTTCAGGGAGGGTGTGATCGATGCGTTTGTCTCAATTGTTTTTGCTAATGTAAACAATGTCGCGCAGCAGGAATTTCACGTCGTTTCGTGACTTTAAATTCTGTACGAGAAAATGTAATTGCAGCCGGAGACGTTTTATGGTTTCTTGACAACGTGAGAGAAAAATGTGACACTCGGACCGCGCCAAAGGTTATTCACTCGTACCTCTAGCGTCAGAAAATGTCTTTGCAGAGGCGGACACGGATGCTTAGGTGGGAGCCGTTGCTATTAGAACAATTCGTCAGAATAAATATTGCTTCTCAGAATTTTTTTAAAAAAATCATTAAGAACTTTATTAAGATAGGCTTCGCGAAACTTGGTGATGTACGTGTACCTGAAACAGGGATTTATGCGATTTTATTTGTAGAAGTTCTTAGAAGTGTTCCATTCATAGTAAAATCAATACAGGCATTTCAAATATTTCTGTAGTCTTCCGCCATATATTGTTAAGGTATTTAAGGGATTCTGTAAATATTGAAAATTGCAGTTATTTGTCTCTGTGCATATTTGAAGTATTTAAGGTATTTAAGAAAGTTAGATTTGCATACGTCAGGGGCCATCCCTAAAGGACTTTGATGGGATTTTGATGCATAGGATCGATACAGATTCATATTATATTAAACCAGTCACCAGTAAACCAGAATATTATTTTTTTTAGTTTTCATTCACATTTACCTAGTTCTCAATCAGTTCTTTCCGTATGAAATTATGAAATTCTTAGACTGATTCCTGAATTTCCTAGTCTGAAATATCTAGACTGATTTAAAAACAAGTCTGAACATTTCCTCCTTCCCCTTATTTTTCCAATCAAAAAGAAACATTGAAATGATTGAAAGCACTGATCATCTGCAACGTCTTGACAATTCCATGTTAATATTCATTCATTTTTTTCTAATTCAACTATTCAAATTGACTACAGCAGCTTCAGATCAATTGTGACCCTGACACGATTGTTACCACACAGCCTATTTAGCTACCGCCCTATCGCTAATTTCTTCCTACCTTAAAATCGTTTTTAATTCGTCATAGTTTTGCGTTTCTAGGACTGTAAACAAGAGGTGGAGCTTGTTTATTTGACCCGTGATATCCAGTCAGGTTTACGACATGAAGGGCAAGATGGGCAACGCGGCCAGGACCAAGGAGCAAAGCGAACTAAGTGGATGCAAGTAGGGCTAAAGTTGGTAGACTTTTACATTTCCCTGGTTGTTCTAAAGCCATTTTCCGTACCTTTTGGTAAACTCGCCAATTCCCTTATACGTGTTTGTGTTTCAAAATGTCGTCGGCTCGATTGCCTTTGCCCTTTGGGTTAGCAGCGAGGGGGGAGACTTAGCACTTGAAGTTTAAAAAAAAAAAAGCGGAAAGCTATTCCTTTGAAAAAGAAGCGCGGCGTTTTTTCTGTTTTCTTATCAGGTTTTGCGCGGTAATTGGCTAATTTCTTCTCTGGGCTGACAGCCAGGTAAGCAGTTAAGAACTGGAAGCCAGTGTTTATCTGTTGTATTTAAACAGCGTGCTTACTGACAAGTAGGACGGTTTTACGTGAGAAAATGCCAAACGTTTTCACGTACAACCTGTTTGCATACTAATGAGGCTGCGAATAAGCCACCCATTCCAACGCTGCATAGAGATAATGGAAATTTCCGCATTGACACTCATCCTTCCAACACCAACAATGATTACATGATACGTGAAATACACGGACGACGGTGTAGCGTCATGCGCCTAAAATTGCGCGGATATCGGCCGAAATTTCCCTCGTATTGCTCGTATAGCAAATTATTTTTTTAACTTCGAGGCTTCTAGGCAACCGAATGAAATAAAAATCGCAATTTTATCCATACACATTGAAGTAGTCATCCATAAAGGTTCAGTTCAACTCAGCACCCTAGTGTCAGTAGATAAATACCATGTGGTAGAAGGGTAAATCCATATACTCAATTTATTACATGTAATACCACCAAATCTGAATGATCACTGGAAGATGCATTTATAATATTATGCATATCAGTCTCGATCTGAAGCTTATAAATTTAATGTTGTATTTCATTAAATTGGATTCGGGTGCTGCAAGGGGGTAATAAAACTATAAGTGGGGGGGAAGCTGAAAATCATGAAAATTCCAGAACGTCTTGTATGGAAGTTTGAAAACCACCGGAAATACAATGTGCATGTATGCACAAGTGTCTACTGAGGTGGTGGGGTTCCGCTGTAGGAGTCAGGAACCTACACCGTTGTATGAGCGGGGTCCCATTCCATGGTTTCAGACTGACTTGATTTGAGCATCCTGAAGTCATCGCCATCAAAGTCATGGTTAAAATTTGATTCGTGTTCAATCTCGCTAGAAAAGATCAATCATCAATCAGTACTAATTGTTTGCTTTCCATAAATCAGTTCGATACGAATTGTATTTATAGGGAGAAAACGTGTGAGCTGCTATGTGTTTAAATGTCTGGCATTCGCCATTTACACGCATTTTCCTCTTCCTCCGCTACTTCTTCGCTCGCTTTCCTTCCTTCACCAGTCTTGCAGCGCCCCCTGGCAGCTCGTGCGCTTTCCTGTGTGGTCCATGTTGAGTGGGTTTTGACGAGAGCAAATGATCGGCTCAACTGACAAATTGGCTCCTAGGTGCACTCCATAAATTAATAGTTAGGAGACGAGGCCAGCCTTTGCATGGTGGGTGGCGCCCCTGCACACACACGGAGGCGTTCGTGTGTGTGCTTTCAACGTGCCACACGGCTTACCATTTGCTAAATCATGCTCTTCTCCTATTGTGTTTTCAAACCAACCTACTTCGTTCCAAATCTCCCTAAATGCGTAATGGGTTAGTCTCAATGGTACATCAAAGCCTTAACAAGCAGTTAAATATCGATTTCAAACCCTGATATTCAATGTATTTTCTTGTGTGGTTATTGCATGCATGCAGGCTTCAGTCGGTTTTAATCACGTTGAATTAGCAGTGCACTATTATTTAATCGTCATTTGGGCATTATTAAGTTGGTTCTACTAACATTTAATACCTGGTTAATAAGCCGATTTATTATACCTTCCAGACTGATACCTTCGTTTCTCATAGTCTGATCTCATACAACTGTTGGCGTTCTTTTCTATTGGAGTACCTATTGAATATTGAAATAACAATGGGTTAAGAAACATGTTTGGAACAGTGTTGGAAATATGATACAAATTTTGTGGTAGTGTATCTGGGAGTTAGGAATTGTTATATTGACCCTTTTTATCACGTTTGAAATTTGAATACATGAATTTACCTAGACCTATACCCGTACTGAACAAATACAATGTACATGTACTTTACTCGTATGCAGGCTGAATCCGTTGAAAAACATTGAATTTTTGAGAGAGAGAGAAAATTGGAAAGTCGCAATTTGGGAATAATCATATCGACCTGACGTGAATTAACCAAGAAATGGAATTTTCATAAGGAAAATGATCGTGAAACGTTATTGAACGGTTTTTTAAAAATATTTTTTCATTATTTCTTTTCAAGATATTCGCTATATAAAAAATCATGAGAAATAAGTAGGAAGTAAAGAAAATTTTTAAAAAGCTGATCAGTAAGTATCCCTGAAAAAATTCAATGACGTAGGTCGCGATGGATGCCTTTCTAAAAAGTGTGAATCGCAATGTTAAAATGCTTGGGAGCCTCTGCTATAAATCATCGTGAACAGCATTGTCTAGACGTTGATCGATTGCGTCACTGGTTTACACCAAAAAAAGGTTTGACGGAACGTCTTGCAATAATTACTCGTAGCAATTAGTAGCAAAGACCATTCTGATTAGTTTGCTTGGCCACTGGCCAGTGATCAGTGCCGTTAATAAGCACTCACGCAAGACTGTCAACTGTATTGCCCTGTCTAAACGGAGATTATCTAAATGAACACCTGCATATGGACAATTATTGCTTGAAATATCGCTTCGCGTTAACCGAACTTTCAAGTTAAGAGCTGGTTGAGGAATCAAATTAATATTTTACGCCTGTGCATAAGTTAAACATAGGCCAATTTTACGTGTTTAGATGACAGTATTACCGCGAGCTTAACGAGAGCTAATAGCTTCGACAACTGTTAATAAACTATCATAACGTTAATGTACATGTACATAAATAAAATCTCAACCAATTGATTATCCTTCTAGGGCACTGTAACAGGAATTCGAAACGCCTCTGGGGATGCCATTTTTTTTCTCCTTAAGCCTATCATAACCATTTCTCCTATCTATAAATTAAATACTTAAGCAGTATTGATTCAAATTTCACGAGGGCTTTGATTTACTACTCGCGCGCTGGCTTCCTACCCCTGCTAAACATTAATTTACTCGATATTACAATAGGGGAATCTTCGTTCATCTCTCAAAACGGGTTTCGTGGGTCGATTTCCATCCAAGATGGCGGCCGAACTTGCATCCTTGGCATTGTGGAACCCTTTCAACTCTCCCTGAAACATCAGCGATTGTATAGGTGAAGCAATGAACTCGTTGGCATATTTTGAAAACTCATTAACAACGTTTCTGAAATGGGGAATGTAGGCTTATGGACAAACAGGGCTTGAGCTATGGCCAGGGTGTCATTATTTCTTTTAGTCAAAAGTTGCACGTATCCTATGAAGCTCGATGGTGTGAAGCGCATTATATTTTTTTCGCACAGAAGGCGTCCATGGTATGGACAGATCTATTAAGACAACCACTGAATGCTAAACAATACCCCAAAAACCTCACTCTAATAGAATTCTTCATGGGAATTTGCCAAATTGACGACTAAGATTTTGTTACTCATGCAGCGTTATTGTTAAACAGACTATTGTGTACTTGCCATCATATGTAATTCCGGTTTGCAACTAATACCGATTCAGATGCCCACCATGCAAAAAAATTACTCCCCTGTGTTTGCTTCAAATAGTTGTTATAATCGCTATATTTATTGTGAAAGGGTAATTGGCTAACAAAGGTCAGCTAAATTTGTTTAAATTTGTAATTATAATTAAAAATATATATTTGATTTATTTTAATAAATAACCGGGACATTTTCAAATTATAAAAAAATAACGCGGACCCTAGTGGACGATCAATTCTACACTGGGAAAAATAAATTTATCAATTATGACAAGTATTTGAAGCAAAAATGTGGGATTAAATTTTTGCAAGCTGGGCATGGTTAAAAAGCTAATTATGAAACAAAGCATCAATAGAATGGAAATTCAGCCCTTATAATAAAGTAATGTATGTAAAGCTTAACGAAGTGCAGTTGTCATGTGTAGTCCTGGACAATTTTGCATGCACTGACTGGGGGTTTGCTTTTAGTCATTCAATAAGATGAGACAACTATGTCTTCATGCACCTGACAATGGGAAAAAAAAAATACGGAGGTTTTTTAGTAATGATTTATTTTTTGCTAATTGTTGACAAATCTGTTTGCCCAGTTTACGGTTACTAGATATTGTTCAATCAGGGTCAAATAGGAAATTGTCGTCCCCTCTCAAGTTTTGTTTCAGTCGATATCCCCGTGATCAGATTTCGATCACTAGAGTGGTGCTTCAGGTTTGCCAAATCTCTTCATCTTAATTAATGCCATGAATGGCAGCAGTGTTTACAATTCGGTCAAAAATGTGTGGTTTTTTTGGGATAAAGATCGTGGCCTAACCATTGTGGAGGAGGAAAAAAACAAGGGATTGACTGTAAGGAGTTTTTTTTAAAAAAAGCCTTTCTAGATTGTGGCTTAAAACATTTAAAAGTCTGAACTTGTCGTAGTTTATCACGCTGCCGACAGGCGAAAAGTGGTGGAAAATATGCCAACTATGAGAATGCAGCGCAGCGTTTTTTGCCAGTAAGTGTCCCAAATGTAAACAAAGTGACAGAATGGACTAAACATTGAACAATTAAACGACCGTCCAGCCGAATATTGATAGGACGGCGGTCTACAGGGAAAGTATCCATTTCGTCCAGAAGACGGTATGTCCCGTGATAAATACCCTGGGAATTACATTTAAGTATTCATCACTCAACCAGATTATTATTGTCCACCCGTGATGATTGCACCCATGCATGCCGAGGGGCTCTGAGGTTAAGGCTGAATGGCACATCTTTTCTAACCCCTTGGCATATGGCACTAAACTGTGATCTTTGGTCCAGATTGGGACCCCAAATGTAACGCTGTTCCCTAGCCGAAGACATGTATATTATCATCAACACTTTATTATGGTGTCATGAAACGAAATACCAGAATCAGGCTTGTTAACGAGTGGCTCAAATGAGGGGCATTTTGGACATTGCTTCAGAATATTCCATCGACGTTGACCCCTCGCGCATCAGATATCGCACCCTCTTCGCTCACCCATAACACGCTCGTACTGTCCTACGTTTTTAAGTGCCCTACTAAGAGATTCGAGAGAAAAATGCTTTTTCTCGACTTATTGGGGAAATGTATCCCCTAGCACCTAATTTCTTCAGAAGTGCGTGTGAATAACAGTGTGCGTCATCGGTAATTACCGCGTACGAAGAGCTAGCTATTGATCGATGTTTGCTCAATAACAGTGTCCTTTCTTGAGAATGGATATTCTACTGTCTCGCATTTTTACTTTTTAGCCACTGCGAAAACGATAACTGCAAAAGCAAATTTTAGTCTTCATGCACTTTAAAATGTAACTGTTCTTCACTATTCAATGATATGCTGTGCTTCGGTTATTTGAGTTTGAGCATGACAATGAAATTGTTATTTCTTGTCGAAAGAAAAAAAAACGAAATGGCTAAAAATAAACATTCTCACTATGTCAGTTTGACCTTGAAATTTTTACTGTTGTTCATCCGCTTCGTCAGCTTGTGAGTATTTGAATTTATACAGAAAAAAGCCCTTCCTTGTTCATACTGTACTTGTAAATCATGACTGACGTTTCCAATCAGCCATCTTTACTCAAGGCAGAGCCAAAACATGCATCCCCCACCATACAAAATTACTCCCACATTTTTGCTTCAATTTTCCCCCCGCTAAATGTATTTCCCCCGTTTAGAATTGGCCGTCCACTAGGGTTTAAAATATCAAACACAAAAAAATAATAAATGCGAAAAAAAAGGAAGTTGAAAAATTCGAATGAGGTTGCATTGCAGGGAAAATAGGTTTCAGATCGCATAATTTTTTTCTTCAAATTTACATGTATTTAATTTTAAAAAAAATAACAAATGGGACATTTTCAAATGTGTTTGACCTGTTGAACGGCCAATTCTTTATGGGATAAATTAATTTAGCATGTACAACAAGTACTTGAAAAAAATGTAGGAGTAATTTTTTTATAGGTTGGGCATCCGCTTGGGTCGACCTTAATCGATCACAAACGTCGCTTGTACGGATCGATATGGACTGGTATACATAAAGGATCACAACCTTAAGAAAATAAAAAAATAAGTGATTTTCATACGAATCTAGAGATGCAAGTGCCAATAAATTGCTTTTGACGTCGACCAGGTGTCCAGTGTTTGTTCGCAAAAAGTGCACTTCACAGCAACTGAGGAGGACCTTGGGCACTCCCATCATATTAGGCTTATTCCTAACTAATGGGCTTGGTTTCACCCTTTAGTCGTTCTGTTTGATTCACTTTGTGCCGTGTATCCATATGATTAAGGAATACTTAGGCGGTGTGCATTGCAATTATGGAGGCCTGCAGGAGAAAAGCAAATCCCCGGATCAGCTTAGCCAGAGATTAGCTACGTCGATCTAATGGCGGATCACCTGCCGCGTGACGGGCCCGCCATCGATTGCAGCAATTGTGAACTTTACATTTACTTTTGTTTAACCCAATTCATTAACTTCACACCTTGGTTTTCGAAGGGCTTTGAGATAGGATCGCTGCAAATCGTTGCAGGCAATGACAGGGGCGTGGGAAAAGTCAACGTCATCTGGTGGGCTTTGTTCCTAGGAAATGCTAGCGCAAATAGCATGTGCATTAAAAAACCCACTTAAATGGCTGCATGGCGTTTGGGTACAACAAGTCAGGTCCTTAAGCGTGAATTAGCGTTAAGCCAGCCAGAGTGGCTTCAACCTACATGTAGGCTGATTGTAGAGGAGGGATCGAGCAATTCCAACTATGCTGCAATTTTGACACTGCCAATTGCAACAAGATGGCTAATGGGTCTGGCGATCCAGGGGCATCTCGCCGGACCGTGGACTTCCAAGCGGCATCTGATGATGGATATTAGTGTCATCTGATAGAGATAACTTTGTTCGGGAGCTATATATACCAGAATTGCTCTTGGGCAGGTCTCTCGACTCGGTTGTCATTGCATGGGCGAGAACATTTGTTGTTTTTTTCCTGCGCTGTAGTGAACTAACATGGCTCTTCCAGATAAACTTTGCCGATAACACGTGACTTAGCTGAAATGTTGACAAGATAAAGTGGACCAGCAGCAAGCTAGGAATCAATCAAATGCAGGATCAGCTGATTGAAAGGGATGCTGGCTTCTTCGCGCTTCATATTGAAAAACTACCGGTGTTATTCTTGATGCATACGGATGCACAGTGACTAGAGGAAACGATTGTGCAAATTTATAGAATTTTTAGGGACACGTAAGGATGCCCTCTACATTGTGAAATACATGTATATGGGGTTTGAAAGTGTTGAGGTGTTGGAAGGAATTTTGGGATAAATGATGAAATTGTAGCAGAATGTTGTGGAAAACATAGGTAGAGCCATTTTTAGATGCAAATGTCTTGCTTTATAGGCATGCATATACTATGCACCGGTACACTGTAGCATTTTTTGCAAAGTTTGAGGTTAAAAGAGATTACGGCATATTCCTTGGGTTCCGCGATCGTGTACTTGGCCTGAGCAGAACGTATTTCATATCCCATTAAAATGTCAAAATCTTAAATATTTCAAACATTGTTAACAATTTTTTAAGGGTTATACGAAAATTGTCTAGTATAAATATATACTGTTCTCGTTCTATAAATAATAATCGCTAGCTTGATTAGTAGTTTATAGTAATTTTTACAACAAACCAAAAAACCACCTGCGGAATACTGTTGCTACAGCTGTGTTGCTTTGAATTCTAATTAAACTGGCATACATGTTCATAACTGATGTAGTCTGGTAGTTAGACATGCTTTTTTACTTCGCCAGGTATAATGAGGCTAGCAATAATTCTTACATGTGAGCATACATAAGTATATGGGTTAATTTTTTATAACATTATTTATTTTTTCTCATTTTTTTAGCATAAAATAGTGCTTGTTATTTTATTTAAATCGCATTTTTTTCCCCTCGTGAGCATCAGGAATGCAACGCTTTCACTTTTAAAAAGTGAAATCCTCTTTGCGTACCAACATTAATGGTTGAACGGGAGGGAAATCGACATTTTTTCGACATTTCGAATGGTCCGTTAAACGGTGAAAACTACCAAACGTCATTCGGAGTAGTAAAGTCATAAATCCAACGTTTTTAAATTTACGCCAACATCGGAGTTGCGCAAAAAAATATTTTTTGATAATTTCTTCGCAACTACGTAACATGCACTCGTTAAAATCCATAAATCCTGAAAATCTCCCAGTTTTTTTAGCTGCATGTGCGCACTGTCCATTTAGTTTATTGTGCAGTTTGTTTCCAAGATATATACACAGAGCTAACTTTTCAGGCTGGTAATTTGAGGGGAGCAGAAAAAAACAGGCCTCCTTACATGTTCCAACTTCCTACTGAGTTGAACCCTCATTAAATTTTAGTTCTAAAAGTAAATATCGAGTAAAAAAGTAGGCAAAAATGTGCAGGCTTCTTACGAATTCCACGTCAACGAGAAAACAAATTGAAGTTTCGTCAGCATTTTAGGTGTAGGCCTAGGTGCACCTTTACCTTTCGGGATACCCCCCTGTCGTGTTTTGTCTGCTTTAGCAAATGGGCTGCGTTCAGTCCACCCCAAGAGATGCCGAAACCCCTTGCTGGGACATCTTGCGCACCCCCGACCGAGATAGGAATGGATACCCACCTTCGGTGTAACCCTGCATGGGTGCTGTTCAAACGAATGGTGCACATTCGTCACTACAGGTTATACACGTTAAGGAGTCCGAGTTAGTAAAGTGTGCACTCATCTTGAAACGCACCTTTGGGTGGAGGTGATTTTTTAACTGGAAAAAAACGTTCGAGGAAAGAAAAAAACTGTTGAAGACGGAAGCAATAAGGTATCGCTGAAAATTGCGTGATTTAAGTTGTGTTAGAACTTTGGAGGATTTAATGCCAACAGCTAGAGAAAGGTCGCTTTAGGTGAAGCCTCTTGTTTCCATCTATAAAACCTGGACATATTGTTTCTAGAGGAGGTCCTCCATGGGAATGGCACAGCTGGATCTAGAAAGCTGTCCTGTCTTGAGATCCTTGCAAATCTATCCATTTCAGGTCAGGTGCCTGCGCTAAAGGGGCTACGGATGGTGATAGATGGCGCTGAATGGCATAGTTAAATTAGAATTCCCCCCATGCCACTGTACTGTATAATGAGCGGCATCGAACTTGAAATTTCGTCGAAAATGTCAAGGAGATAATGTTATGAGGACGAGTTCCAAAATTTGTATTCACAATGTAAGTTTATTCATTGCGCAACCCGTTATTTGGAGAAAACTGCGACAAAATATCGCTACGTTTACATGCACCGTTTAAAGTATTTTGTCCTGAGTCAAAGTAGGTATGTAAACGCCTTACCTTGTGATTTAT
>JAQIXS010004524.1:0-14886 GCA_034700785.1 Rossiulus vilnensis
TTACCGTGACGCAGCGTTGCACCAAACAGAAATTCACTGTGTTTGGTCGTTAAAACTAGGTTATGGTTGATACATGGAAATGTCAACCGGACGTTGATTAACGCGATTAATAGCCGTTTAGCCCCAATGACCTTGGATTTTATTTATTTCTATATTTTTGTTTGTTCGTTTGTATAAAACTTTCTTCGCAACTTTTATTCGCTCATTTTTGGCTGTGCTAAAGATGATCGCTTGGTTGGAAAGCAAAGATAAAAGAAATGAAACGCAATCGATATCGAACTTGTTGAATGGAGGACGAACGCCGTTATCTTACCGCCAGTTTTCGAACGCATTTTTGCCCTAGCCAATTGCGTGCGTATAAACTGTGGAACGTAACCTTGACAACCGTAGAACGCGGTGTCACCGCGCTTGACGTTTCGTTCCATTCGAACGATGCAACCATGGTAACGGTACCCACGTCTCAGTGGCGTTCCATTCGAGGTAACCACGGTAACCGAGAGCAGCAAGATGACCGCCTCCATGCGTTTGATTTTACCGCATTTTGTGCTCTCAGAGGCTTAAAACAAGACCGATATTTTAAAGACGGTATTTCAAGGGCGTGTTTAAACAATTTCCTAATTTCTATGCATCCACAAACGGAATAATTTTCGTTTGACGTTCGATTCATCCGTGTGCATGTAATGTACACGTACATGCGTAGGATTTTTCGTCTCTCAAAAGTTGATTCAGCGAGGATAAATGAAGACGGATGGATTTAATGATGAAATCCAAATTGAATAAATCGAATGAACGGCAAATGTCGCGTGTTTTACATCATCAATTCATTTATAAAAAGCAAAGTGTATTTAAAAGTGGTTTTCCCCTTTCAGGCTTTGCTCCCATGCTAACGCTTGTTTACAATAATATGCTTTGATATTAAATCCCCAATATTGAATTAATTTCCCCGCGAGATGTCATTAAACGCGATAAAATTGGCGCTGCTGAAATTAGAAAAATTCCCGATTTTATTGGATTTTTTTCTTCTCTTATCGTTTTCAATTCCCCGTAATTTTCTACGTGATTTAAGTTTTTTTTTATATTTTTAGTCTAAGCCCATATTCTCGCCCGGGTTAACATCCGACGACGTTTACCTTAACCGATTTATCGGATTAATTACTTAATGAGCGTCGTCGTGTCTTTACGATTAACTTTTAATGACGTCGGCTGCACTTTTTAATCGACGTTTATTTTTCGATTTGCCGCCAGCCGTCGTTTCGATTTGTCTCAATTAATTAATTAATTAATTAATGTTTATCTCCGCGAGCGCTTGGTCGTTTTTGACGTCGACGATGCTCATTAAAAGCACAAGAAAAATAAATAACAAGTAAATAAAATAAACATTGAAGGTTCCTTTAGGTCTTTACGATCTACGGCTAAGTCTGCAAGAGCTATGAATGGTTGATTTATGGATTTATTAAGGGCCTAAATGTAAACTGGTGCCATAAAGTGATCCGGAATAATTTGTATTCGTCCTAATGATTTTGTAAGGGAATATCAACGAAGGTACTTCTAAAAAATATCAAAGACGGTAAATGTACATGTTAGCATTCTATTGTTCCGTTTGAATTCCCAGTCTATTCTTTTGTTAATCCGACTTTGTCTCATTGTAACCAGAGTGCGTGTAAGAGCTGTTATATGCTTCAACCTACGCTTACCCACCCATTCCCTCTTTCGGAATAAAGTTCCGTTTATGGCTGTAACCTATTCTAGGGCTTAGGGCACATGCTTTGGGTCTGGCTTTTTGCATAAACACAAACTTCTCTGTAATTTCTTAAGATTGATTCATGAAGCAGCACAGGAAGATACGGACCTCTGTGCGATATCAGATAACCCAATTTTCAGATATCGTCAGATCTCTAATAAGATCTATTTATTAGTAAGAGAGATGCTGAGTGCAGTGCGCGTATATTTAACTCAACCAATTTTCCTCATTACAAGAAATTAATTCAATTCTCACTGTCTGATGATTATTTTTCTAATTTTCAAGTGTTTACTGTAGTGTATTAATGACTTGATTAATGATTTATTGGCTCATAGGGTAAGAAACCCCTAAAAGCTGTATGGTGGTTGTTGTTAGTTATTTCGAAGCACTTAGACATGCTGATATGCATTATTAAAATACAATTTTTTTTTATACCGAGTCCAAAGTTGGTTCCACGGAAGGACGTAAACAGCCTGGGATTTTTTTTTTTGAAAGTATCCAAGTATTTATTCATATCTGTCTGCTTTTCTTTTCTCTTCCATCTTCTTACGTGTACTTTCAAATTTGCTTTTTATATTTTCACCGTCTCCTACTTTCCACTTAAACCCATCCTCACGCTTTTTGCGTTCGTGTGGTCATTAAATAACCACCAATAAACAACCGAATTGCCATTCGGACTATCCTGGTGGAAAGAACTGTGTAATCAGTGCAGTAGAAGATGTCAGTACAAATATACTGATCATGTGCTGATATCACTAACCGTACTGATATTAGTAATCCCAAAAACCACAATGATACTGCAATCACTAGGTTTATAGTGATACCAGTATAGAATCATACTGGTATCGGTATAAAACCATACTGACATTAGTAGAGAATCACATACTGATATTTTCTCCATGGAATACACTTGTTTTCAATTCGACATCGATCATTAAGGAATTGAGGTGAAGTTAGCCCAAACGCTGGTTTAAATATCAGCATAATCAGTACAGTAGATATCAGTACAAATACACAGATCATACACTGATATCAGTATAAAATCATCCTGATATCAATAGAGAATCACATACTGGTATTTTATCAGGGTAGGGCTTTAACCCGGTTCATTCTTCGGACAGTGACTGTCGTCAGTCGCTGTGTGGACAACCCTTACCACTCTCGCTTTTCTCCAGGCAGCTGAATGTGTAGAATGCAGTGTGTAGAAAGAAGTAAAGTAATCGAAATGTAATTTTGGTCTTTGGGGCTAAGCCTAGGGGGGGTCTGAACCTAGTTTAATCAGAAATGTGTGACTTGCATTTCTGCTCTATGCCCAATAATATCATCGGGTCACGCTTCGCTTAATTTTCTAATCAACTTTTGCCATCTTTGAAATCTTTTCAAATGGACTTTAAAGTAACTCGGGGAGCAAAAAAAAAAAAAAAGGAGTTGGGGCCAAGAGCCAAAAAAAAAATAAAAAAGTCTTTTGACTTACCTGCTGCCCTAAGCCAAGATGCCCGATGTCGTTATGCTCAGTTCGTTTGCTAAGTATGGAGAGATACCGTCAGACAACAATTAATTGATAATTTTTGAGAATAATTAGCGAAAAAAATAGCTTTCTAACGTGAATATAGTCCGTTAAAAACCAGAATATACTGGGAATTCAAATTGAAAGTCTGTTTTGCGATTAGTCTTTCCTGTCCCATGACTCATTTTTTCATTCGTTGGACATCGGTGTGGCTTTCTCGATGCTGGAACAGGGTGTCTACCAGTCTTGAAAACTCAGGGAAAAAATGGAAAACTCAGGGAATTTTATACTCACTCTGGAATACCTGCGAAACTCTCGCAAATTTTGAATTGGAACTTGTAATTTTTCAATATCGACTTTATTTCGTGTTTTTTTTAAAAAAATGATTCTGAAATTCATCACAAAAATTGATTTGTCTAATAACAATTTCTAAATATGAATTATTATTTTGGAATGATTTCCTTACTTCCTTGTAGTTCATTTTCTGAACGTTACGCTTGTTACCACCGTTAAAACTGGTCATAAAACTATTTTGTGAACCTGGAAAAATAAGAATACGACCCTGGAAAACCTTTAAAAACCTGTTTTTTTTTGGAAATTAGTAGTCATCCTGTGGAAGGCGTAACTCGCTGGCAGCGCCATCTATGATGCATGCTATGCAACTTCGATAAGAAAATTAATTTTTAATAATTTTTCGTTAAGAAGTAATTTTTCTTTATTCAATCAGCCCAAGTCGTTGTTATAATGTTATAACTAAGCGTAGTTTAAGATTTATACTTGAATTTTTTTAGCACAATCATTACATGTGCATTCATTTCTATCATTCAGTTAATTTTGCTAATTCTGCTTATCAACTGTTTTGCAATTGCGAAAATTAATATTCAGTCACTGAAAACTGTTTGTTTCGCACAATTTTCCCTGGTTTCTGCTTTTTCTTAACTTTAGGTTTTGATACGTGAATTCAGTAGTTCATTAGCTGATATTATTAAATTGATTACAACAAATTTGGACTTTGTTTAACTTGGTTTTTTTTTCTAAGTACTGTGTATGTACACAAGTACGAAAATCGTGTATGTTGACCTCCAACAACTTGGACTTTACAATAGCAGCGAATGCAGACACGGAACACTGACCACTGACCATCGGTCATCCGAGGCCATGCTTAACATTCGACCAGCGTTTCTTCGTCGAATCAAGGTTGACGTAACGAATACAAAACGATACTTCGGTCTTTGCTGAACTTTCATGATTGACCAATTAGTAATCCAGGGAGATTTTTCGTATTTATCTAGGGGAAAAGGAGAATAAAAAAACTGATGGAAATGGACCTTTTAAGGCTGAGAAAAATAATGCCCACCATGAAAATAAATGTTTATTCTCAGATTTATACTTCAGTAATTTATATTTCTAACAATATAAAATGAAAAAAAATTGTTATGCAACCTTCCAAAATGTTTTCTCACATTGAAACCTCCGAAGATAAGCCACCGGAGGTTGCAATCGAATTATTTTCCCCATGTTTATTTAAATTCTTATAAAAAAAAATACGAGATATTTTCGAATGAAATGAAATTCGCTGCCCACGCAGAAGAAATAAATTGATATCGAGTATTAAACGCACAAACTGGATTATAATCTGTTCGAAACTTGAATATACTGAGCCAAAGCCAATCGGAGCTTTTCAGGCTATAGATTATGCCTTCCAGCATAGACAAAGCCACACCGATGCCCAACGGGTGGAAAGTGATTCGTGGCACAGGAAAGATTAATCGCAAATTAGGCTCTTGCATTCTACAATTGTATCGGTTGACGTTTCAATTCTTTGGATCTATAATCGGATTAAGAAAAGAATACAGTGTGCGAAAGCCAATCAGGGCTGGTCAGCTTATAGATTATGCCTTCCAGCTTAGAGAAAGCAAGCAGATACGAAACGGTTGGGCAAGAATGAGTCATGCGACAGGAAGGATTAATCGCACAAAAGGCTCTTGCTTTCTATTGGTCCATTTGAATTCGCGTTCTATTCTTTGATTAATTCTACTATATTTAGTTTTAACCAAACTATTAACAATATTAAAACATAACATAATACAACATGACAATATATAAACATATATTAAAACGTATTTACAGACTAAACTTGTTAGTATGGTTGGTTTACTTTTTGAATTAAAATTTGGAATTAATTTCGACTGTTAACTTTGAGTACTAAGGGCCACTTGCACCATTGCAGGTTAAATAAAAGGTTAGCTAATCTGAAGTTTAACTTTAACTACAAATTAACCTTAAGGGTTAGTAGGTTTTTGTTGCACCGTTTTACCACAGGGATTCTAAACCTAAGATATAATTAACATGGAGATAACCTGCTGTAGC
The DNA here is from genome assembly GCA_034700785.1 of Rossiulus vilnensis. NCBI lineage: Eukaryota > Metazoa > Arthropoda > Diplopoda > Julida > Julidae > Rossiulus > Rossiulus vilnensis. The sequence continues at coordinate 5,619 of JAQIXS010004524.1, forward strand.
ATGAAATTCTGACAAAATTTCGTTCCATTACAAAACCTTAGGTTACCTCTGCCTGTCCTCTGCTGTTGTACGGTGCTTTTCCTCAGTTAACCAGAGATTAACCTTGGGTTTGCTTAACTTTTGTTGGTGCAACCGGCCCTTAGAACGTCACGTGACGTCAACCTATGGAAATATAGGTTTTTTGCATCGTAATAATGTGTAAATAATTTGTAAAACATGTTTCTGGTCGTGTGGACACGTTGACTCTTGAAATTTTAGTGCTACATGGTGAAAAGGGGATGGTTAGCTACATTTGCTACCACGCATTCGTATTGGGTTGGGGCCACGAGGGGTATGCAAATTAGGCAAATGGGTTCTAACCCCCTTTCCGAGTGGGGCTTCCGAACTGATGGTATCAATCTCTATTGGGGATTATTTTGGGGAAGGGGTTCTCCATTTTCCCCATCCAACAACAGCCCCAAATGAGTGCCGATAAAAGCTTTAACGGATTAGGTTTTTAAGATTCGCCCATCTCGTTTCAATCCATCCAAAAAAAAAGTGGTTTTGCAATTAAAGCCACGCACGGCTTTTATCCGTTTAAAAAAAAAATATAAAAAAAGCGGCGTAAAATGCGTGACTGGCGCCCCGCATTAATTAATAGCGAATAATTAAACGCCTTCTTATAATTGTTTTTTTTTTTTTGGTTTTTTTTTTATCATCATCCCTGAGCCTCGCAATCTGTCGGCTTTAATTTCTAAGCCACTCTCTTCAGTTTTTTTGCATCAAAAACCGAAGACGAAGAGCAAAGAAGATGCTTTTTTTTTTCCTACTCGCAGTTTGATTTTTATTGGTGTTTTACGAGACCTTTTTTCGTACTTGCCAGCATTTTTTTTCTGATCTTTCCATTTACGGAAAATTTGATTATGCTCGGCGCATATTAAGGCCCTTCTGCCAAGGGCCTAGGCCTAGCTGCGCTCCCCCCTAATTCAAAATTATAAGTTTCGTATAGGCGAATCAACGCGCCTTGACTTTGAATTACCATCACTCCAAAAAAAAAAACAAAAAAAAAAAGCAATGGGCGAAATAAAACAACCATGTTTTGCAAGCTGAACGAAAAGATTCCCAATGGAATCGAAATTATTATCATCATCATCATTATTACTGCTGGTTTCGTCAATCTCATTCTCTCCTTTGCATTTCGTGTTACATTAGCCATTCAACTGGCTGCCACTTTTTAAATAAAAAAAAATTAGTCGATTTTTAAATTCAACTTTTAAAGCTAATTTAGTCATGAACACAGTCAGAAAAATGTGATTCAAGGCTGACGCAAATCTCATGGACACCATGCTGGAAATTCATCTATCGAATTTTATAAAATTTAGAAATGTTTTGTTTATTAATGTACAAAATTACTTGAACGTGAAATAATAGTAAATAATTTGGTACATTCCAATCGTTTGGAAAAAAACACGTAATTGGGTTGTATGTATCGTCAACACTCCTGTCAATTAAAATAGATGAAATATCATCAATATTACAAATACTAAATGTGATCCAATAGGCAGTCTCCGATGCCCATCTTCAGAGGTTTCATTGCTGGGTGAAAATCCTTTTCGGAGGTTGCTTGGCTGGATTTTTTCCCTGTTTGTTAATTTTTCATTATAAAATAGGGTAGTTTTTTAATATTTGTGAAATGCAACAGATGCTTGAAAACACGAGTAAACATGTTTTTACTGTGGACATTTTAGTTGATGGATACTTTTTTGCTCAGATTTCACCACTCAGACGATTTGGTAAACGTCCTTAAATACATATATTTCATTTTTTTTAGAAGCATCGAATTAAATTGAACGTAAGGTTTAGTTGGGTTCAAATCAGGTTTAATGACCATTAAAAATTACCATTGCAACGTATTGTTTCATACAATTTATAAATAGAGAAATGCTTTAAAACCTTAGAAGATGACCCTTGATAGGAATAATCACACTGTATCCCATATGGAAAAAGAATATATTGAGAATATATGTTTAGAATATTTCATCCATGTATTGAAAATATACCGAAAACATGCCGAATTTCATTTATGAATAATATATTGTGAATACATGTATATGCAACATATATCAGAATAAAAAAAGTACAAAATATTAGTCCATATTAGGCAGTTTATGCCTTGTTTTAATTAAATTCACAATAAGAAATATTACTTCTTTTAATAAAATATAGACCCGGTATATTTATGTATTTTTATAAATATATTACAATACAATTTTCCACTGTTCCATACGTTGCATTCAACGTACATGTATATCAGAATAACAAAAGTACGAAACATAAGTAAATATTAGGCAGTTTATGCCTCGTTGTCGTTAAATCCACAATAAGGAAAGTTCAGCGTTTTAATAAAATATATTTCCTGTATATTTGTATATTGTTACCAATGTATTCAAAAACTATTTTTAATTGCATCATATATTATATATAAATATGCGTTCCATATTCTCCATGTTTTTTTCTCCATATCTCCCTGTCGATTAAACCTCGATTAGACAATAACATCGAATGCATTAAAGCGAACTAAAAGTTGTCCATTTGCGATAAATGAAATGTATTTCCGATTTTGGTATTTTAGTAGCTCTCGTGTTGAGCGCATGCGCAGTTGTTATTTAGTATTGTTTGGCTCTACGTGTCGTCTTTTGCTAAATTGGAAATCTATTATCCGCGTCCTAGGGACTCTTTTTCCCCCATGAATTTTTTAAAAAGCGAATACCATTCTGTGTGTGTTTGTACGTCACATACAATTTCGATGCCTCTTTTCTAAGCAGAATTTGAAACAAAAACAAACAACGTTTAATACGAAAATACGAAGTTGGTGTTTTTACGATGATTACGTGATTATGAGTTGATTCGTGGGAAATATGTATGCGTAAAGGTGACAAAATACCTCTCTGGGAGCACTTGAAAATTATTTTGAAATCGAGCTTAAAATCAACGCTGTTTTTGGATAGGGTTAAAACGAGTCTTGAGAGCTTTTTAACTTGCGCCATCGAAGAAGCTTAAACGAGCAAATTTGCGAATAATAGACAATAAAGGTGAGATGTATCAATTAATAAGGAATCATGTTTAAAAAACATGCGCAAGTATCTCTCTTGAAATGATCAGTTTCCAGCTCAAATTTCCCATCAGGGCTTTCATTTGAAAATGGGAAACGACTCCCACTACGAATGTTTTATTGGGGATGTCTTCCAAGGTCCACCTAAACCGATGATGGGAACCATCGTATACAGTTTCTTTATGGAGCCCATTGCAGCATGCAGTGCTAAATACGTTTTCAAACATTAAAATTAGTTCAAATAAGCACAAATCTGATAGTTTCGATTGTGTATCATGGATGTATTTATTATTTCATGCATTATCACGTTTAACTGATTGCCTTGAATGTTGATAATTGAAAATATTAAACATTTAAAACTTGCAATAAATGTGTACAAAAGGAATAATTTTTTACATTAGATTGTTCTTTTCTTCTTCTTATTAATGAATTTAGTTTTGAAACTGGTATTGAGTTCATATAGAACTCGTGTGTAACGAGTTTTAACGAGTGTTACAATTCCGTACATAATGTATCGTAACTATAACATAAGTTTTATTAAGCATACATGCACTGTAAGTATTACATTGAGATATAAGTAAATCTTAATTTCATCAGTGTTCACCTATCAATATTGCAAATCTAAAACAATCAAAATATATAAATAAGCAGATAAACATTATTACGATAATCTTAATAAAAATAATAAAAATCTAGTGCCAACAAAGTGCAATTGATTTTATCTCATAATTAAATACAATAAGGCATTTTTTTTCAATTTTCCAAGCGTACTCATTGACAAGAGCCATTCCAGCAATTCATTAAATACTAAAAGATTTAAATTATGGTTCTTATAATGCACAAGACATTATAATTGCATTATAATTTGGGTTTCAATAGGAATTTTTCAGCCGGCTTTATTAAGTCACGGTTTAAGCTACAATTCGAGAGTGCAAAGGGACCATCAAAAATAGCATAATAGTTTTAGTGTTCTATGAATTCTAAAGATCTCTTGAGAATTGAGTAAATTAGGGAAATTGGGTTTTGAATTGAATTTTTAAAAAAATTATGCTTGAAAGGCGGCAATCGCTGCTAGCACCAGTGTAATGCGGGAAAAGCAGGAAACAAAAGTAAGGGGCTGCTAAAATTTTTAAATTCATTTATTGCATTTTTTTTTAAAAAAAAACTTTGAAATAATCTTAGAAAATGCCTTTATAACGAGGGAAAATAAAGCCAATTCGCTCGCACAAACAATGCTCCGGTGGATCAACACCGATTTGTCTCTTTCTCTCTCAATCTCATCGTTTATGAAAGCCAAGAATTCGGCAAATGCAGGCAGCAGCATCCCATTGTCTTTTGCTGGTAATTAAGATCCATGGCAGTTCATTTAGCCAATCGATAAGGCCCATTGTGCAGGCCTGTGGGAGCGTTTAAGGGCATATAAAACGATTGAATGGAATCAAAGTAAATAAAACTAAAGTCAATATTATTTCGAAAGTGAGTAGGCTAAATAAGAGTGTCGCAAAAGCGAGAACTATGACACGAATTTAACAGGAAAATGCGTCGCTCAGTTTCAGAGGTCGTTTTGCAGGACGAAAAACCCGGATAAGTGGAAATGAGAAAAAAACACGGACGAGTGAACGAATCATAAGCCGATGTCCTGCTCTGCTGAAAATGCACGCCTGGAAAAATTGTTTTACGGAAATAATTAGAAACTCACATCAAAAATTATTGAGCAAAAATGAGTTGAATTAGTAAGAAATTACTCTAAAGAGTAAAATGTTTCTAATTTAAAGGTACAATTTAGGAATTGCGAATGATCTAATGCAGTAAATTGGCCGTAAAAATCACTTACGCAGTGGTATTGCAAAGAAACAAAGGATTTAAAATTAAGCAACCACCTATTAAATGAATTTGAAACGTAAAGCCAAAATATATTTTAAAAAAAACGAAATTTTTACATTATATCTACCTTAGATATGCAACCGTTGATCTTAGATCTTGCTCATCTGTAGTTAGTTATCATTCTAATTTCATTTTAATAACTAAAATTAAAATTATAATGTAATTATAACAAGACTTAACTTCACATTTACTAGATCTAAGATGTACGGTTGTAGGTCCATATGGTACATCTCATGTACAAATTCGCTTTTTAAAAAATACAGTCTAATTTATTTAATTTCATTGTAATTTTATTCTAAGTGATAAATTCAATGCGAAAAATCGTAAATAACTTAAAAGTATTTTTACGTGTTGATCCTGTTTTTATTTAGGCGTTTAAATAAAAAAACCCCCCAATGAACAGAGGCTTCGTTTTTTCTTTACCATTTTTTAAAATTTATTTATTTTTAGTTTTTTTTTAAAAAAAATTGTTTCTGTTTGGTTGAACAAAACGTTCCACGCTTTGAGAATCTGAAAATTAGTTTTCTGTGTGGGGATCGCAATTTTAGTTTTTGCTGTGAACCTAGATTAAAGTTAATCGCATAGAAAGCAATAGTTTCTGAGGGGTGTTTGAAATTAGGGTAAGGAAAGGTCTTTTAGGGAGAAGGGGTTGAACTAAGGCCCTTTAAGAGGGGGGGGCGTTACCTATTAACAATTAATCTGGGGAATTAAAAAGACTCCGTACGTTTTTTCGCTCTGAAAACAACGGTTTTTTAAAAATTTTATTCTAAGAGGCTTTTGGCTGAAACAACAAAAGAAAGGCGTGAAAAGCTAGTTGATTTCAAATTTGTTTTTGTTATCCTCGTGAAAACAAAAAAAAACAAAAAAACGTTTGTTACGCTCGGAAGAAAGGCGATAAAGAAGCGAGACGAGACCAAGTAATAAAACTAATGATAACAACGAACCTAAAACCAAAAACAAAATAAAAAAAATGTACATGAACGATTGATAAAAGATGATTTTAGTTATTCTAGCTATCAATTTATAGCAAAAGAATAAAAGGAGAAATTGAAGAAAAAAAAATTCATTGAAAATATACCTTTTGGTTTAAATCTCTGAAATGCAATCAATGACCAGCAACATCATTTGTACATTATTATAGATAAATTATGATTGTTAACAACTAACAACGAACTCAAAAACAAAACATTGTACCTAGTAAAACATATTCGATTAATAAAAGTCAAATAAATTCATTTTTTTAAAACGTCTATTTAAGTATTTTACCTGTTGATTAGAGAAGGGGAAAATTGAATAAAAAAAATTGACAAAAAATATATCTTTCGTTTAAATCTCTGAAACATAATCAGTGACCATCAACATCATTTGTACATTGTTATAGCTTAATCGTGATTGTTAACAAACGAACGACCAACGAAAAAACAAACAAAACAATGTAACTAGTACAATGTACGATTGATAAAATATTAATTTATTCATTTATTTAAACGTCGATTTTAGTTATTTTAGCTAATGATTTGGGCAAAAGAATAAAGGGAGAAATTGTAAAAAAAATTGACCAAAATATCAATTTCGTTTATTTGTTTTATAATTGGTAGTTCGTTATTAACAATCATAATTAATTTATAACAATGTGCAAATGATGTTGGTGGTCATTGATTGCATTTCATAGATTGTTACGAAATATTTGGCCAATTTTCCTAATCAATAGCTGAAATATTTAAATCGACGTTTAAATAAATAAATAAATGAAGTGATGGTCATTTTATAGATTTTAACGAAAGGTCTAAATAAATGATTTATTTCAACATTGTTAAATCGTACACATATTTGCGTCATGCTAGTTACATTTTTTTTCTTTGTTGTTTTACTTCGTTGTTAGTTTTTAACAATCGTAATTTATTTGTCAAAATCTCTGACCATAAAAATCATTCGCAGATTGTTATAGATAAATTATGATTGTTAAAAACAGTTATTTACAAACAGCAGCAAGGTGATGTTCTTAATATAAAAATAAAAATAAAATATTGCTCCTATCAGGCTAACACAACTTAATATTAAAAAACAGAAAAAAAGCAGGCATTGTGAAATATTTGAGAAATGTTTTTTCTTTCTTTTTTCCAAACCCATATCAGAGGTATTCATATTCCACCAATCTTTGTCACTCGATTGATGTCGAGATAATGGCGAAATTCTTTCGATTGGTCATCTTGATCGATATTCAGAAAATCCCCGTCACGTTCTTCGTCTTCTGTCTATTAAACTCTTGAATCTAAATTTGGTTTCATGAGGAAGATGACCAGCGGTCAAGCCGTGTTCGGCCGCTAATCGTTCGACGATGACTGGCCGAAAAGGGATCGGTTGGGATTACGGTCAATTAGGACCACGGGAAAGGTTGTGACGGACAGAAGGGGTCAAGCGTCGTAGGCTTCCAACATATCAGGACAAAGAAGGATGTTGGAGAAAATAACAAAACAAATATATTAAAAAATAAGAGAGAGTGTGAAAATGGGTGCGATTTTTTATATAAAATCTTTGATAGTACTTGATATACAAAATTTACAAAAATTAAATGCAAAATAGTACTTAGTTTTATTTACTATGATACAAGTGCTGTATCATCGAACAGCTTTTATTTCGTATCGGAATAATGTATCGTTACCGCATGAAGGGTGCCAAGCCAAAACGGCTTAAGTGTCCGATTCCTAAAATACGTGTTTTTCAGCTTAATGCACTGCTGGAGTATTCTCACATTTTCTATACTGATGAGAAAGTAAGTGGGACACACTAAGGCTTTCTAATTTTCAAATTGACTGTGAAAACACAACGTATTGCTAATGTGTGTGGCACATACACCGTTTTGTGTTGCACAATGTGACGAGAAAGCAAGTGGGACACCCTTAGGCCTTGTGGTTTTAAAATTGACTGTGAAAACACAACGTATGGCTAATGTGTGCGGCACATAAACCGTTTTGTGTTGCAATGTCTGAACTCGTTGTGTGAAGGAAATCAAAGCAGTACAGTATATATTTTTCACGAAATTTTCATGTCTTCCCTCTCCTGGAAAACTGATACTCTAGCACTTAATACGTTATGGTTTAGCATCCTTCTTTTTTACCCCATAATATCCTTTTAATTTTGTTCGTTCGATGCGGAGGAGTTGCGTGTTTTAGATTTTCGACAATCGGTTTTTTTAGTAAATCGATATAAATGGGTGAAGATTTTTTTTCTCGGTGAGATTTTAGGGTATTATCTTTTCGGTTTGCACCCCTATAATTTTCCATCTCAAACTTCCATTTTCTCCCTTTTATGTCCATTTTGCCAAATATTTTGAGAGTGCTTTTAAATCTTTACATTTTTGAAGGGTCCTTTGGTTTTATTTGATCTGTAGAGGGTCTCGATGAGGACGATTTGCCCAACCCCCTAAAAAAACTCCTCCCTTTTCGTGTTTTTCAACTGGTGCGAATCAAAAGCACGTTTTGAATGCAATTTTTGGCCAAATTTTTTCCCCTTTTCCAAATTCTTAAATTTTCATTCATCATTATTTCCTTTTAAAATTTTGCGGTTTTACCCCAATTGTTAATTTGTGTTATTAGTATTATTAGTTTTGCAATTTTTGAAAAGTATTGTAATTAGTTTTTCGAGCATACTAATATTTGTCTAATACTTGTTTCAATTTTTAACATTTCATCAAAGTTTTATGATGAAAACATTTTCTGCTAATTCATAGACCAAAGTGATTAAAATTATTTATCTTATTATATTTATTGTAAAATATTTTATAATATAATGATGTATTAGATCTTAAAATATTTACTATTTTATAAATTATTATATTAAATCAGAACTTATTATATTTAATTATCTCTAATTACATTTTATTTTATTTATACCTATGGTTGTTGGCCAAATCCAATTTGTCATAAAATACATTTTTTGTATAAAATGTTTATTCAACTTATATTTTATATAATTCGACTATTATATTTGTCTAATACTTGTTTCAATTTTCAACATTCCATCAAAGTTTTATCATGAAAACATTTTCAAACTTTCATTAACGAAATGAGTGAAATTTGCTAATTCTTAGACCAAAGTGATTAAAATTATTTTATCTTATTATATTTATTGTATTACGTCTTATATTATTAATTGAATTGTATTATATCTATAAAATATTTACTATATTATATTATAACTTATATTTATTATATTATCTCTAATTATATTTTATTTATACCTACGGGTGTAGGCCAAATCCAATTTGTAATAAATTATATATAAATAAATGTG
>JAQIXS010004525.1:0-14877 GCA_034700785.1 Rossiulus vilnensis
CGTGAATCAGGCGTATGGCGAATGATTGATGAATTATTTTGCCCCCTAAAAAAAACCGAGTCCATGTATTGATGAACTGTGCTGCTAAACAGAAAGGTGTATTGACCTCCATGGAAAAACGCGGCGTGAAACCCGAGGTTATTATACACATTTCCGCCATTTTATCAAGTTCGAATCCATAGAAACGTGATTACAGGCGAGGAAAACTTTTAGCATGTGTTCCTTGTACTAAAGGCGATACTTCATCTAAATGAGACGTAAACAGGCATCAAAACAACTCATATTGAGATCCACACTGCAGCCGTAATAATAAGCACCACCTGTGGATTAGTTATGGTGTCAAAATAAATGAAGCAAAGAAGGAAATGTGATTAGGTCCTAATAAAAATCTGAACGTTGCAAACACAGCACTTTTTAGAATAATGCATTTTTAACAGTGATGAACCACAGGTCTTGTGAATTTCACTCGTGACATTCTGGTCATTGGTGTTTTGCGGCAAACCATAATATTTTTTAATGATAAATGTGATCCTAATTCAGATCACGCCTATTTATCAAACTTGTGGTGACATGCAGCATTACCTTTAGAATGAATGGAGGTGCTATGATATGAACCCATTTCGCTACTTAACAACCGCACTTCACTGCCCTCCTTCAAAACTCTACAACTGCAGAATGCGAATGCTGTTATAAGGCTACCTAAGGCCCCAACAATATAAGGGCTCCCTGTTCACGTTAGTGAAACTATAGTCAGCTATAGATTTTTTAAATGAGAACGTTTCGCAGGGCAGATCACCTTTTTCCATATTTCTCACTCTCTACGCACATAAATTACGTAAATAGACAGTGGGAACCCCGAAGGGGCGACAGACAGAAAGCCATTCGTGATTAATGGCACTTATTTCCATTTGATTAATTTTTTCCGCGATTTCTGGCCGTCCGCTGTGAATAATTTTTCAAATCCATCATCCGTTAACCCCGTGGATATAAACATAAATAAGTCACGAATCAAATTCGAAAACGGAAGCTGAAAAAATGGCTGTGAGCAATGGCCGCTCTAGGTGATTTTAACAGACAATGTCCCAAAAATGAATGGCACAAGTGCAGTGCCATCTAGTAAGGAAGAAAAGGTCAACACGCCAGTGTGTTAACGTTCAAGTGGTGTTGAGCTGTTTACCAATTGTGCTGATAAAATGGTGCCTTGAAGCCAATTTTTCAGGATAGTAATGCCACCTTCAATCTGATTATGTAATTGCCTCGTGATATAAATATGAGTAGCGCCATCAGGGAAGTAACTACACAAGCATTTACGATGAGTGCAATTAGTCGCTGGGCCTCATTAGCGCTAACGGCCGTATTGGGAGTGGTCTTGAGAATTGGGAATCCATAACTTCTTAGGGCAGTAATCAAATCCTCAATATGATCCCATCGAATAAATGATCATTTATGTGTGTTTTAACGCATTATCCAGCATTAATGAGCGCTATTTGTGTGTGCGTTTCTGATGCATATCTGGATTTTTGATAGCAATCGATGCGATTGCTGCGTTAACACGTCGTAATTACACGTCCATATCCAAACGCGTAATGTGCCTAGCGCGTTAATCATTTGTGATGACAACTTGCGTCAGAATAGATGGGTGGAGATACGATGGTTTAATATTTGGTGACTTTTAACACCGTATTTGTAATTCTGTAGAGTGAACTGGACGTTGAGAGGAGTAACGCAATATCGAAACAATTCAGCCAGAAAGTTATCAGGAAGGTGCTTATAAAGTGACGTAAACATAGCGTCACACGATCACCCCTTTCATATTTCCATATCCCTAGACAATATTGATCATGCTCCTTTGAGAATGTTAAATATCAAGATTGGCAATGTTGAGATGCAATGCACGATTGCTTGTCAACAAGGGGAGCACCACAATTTTTTTCTATTCTATTTATTTTTATTTTTTATTTTTTTGCGTCGTTTTAAGAACAAAAAAACCTAAAATAAGGTGCAGCGATAATCAGCTTTTCTATGTTTCTCAACTTCGCCTCGCCTCGCACAATTCAAATACGAGCGAACTGGAAATAAAGCCATCGCACAAAGGTGAATGTTCATTGAGTTTCAGGGCAAAGACAACTACGTAGGTGTTTTTGTGAGGCTGTGAATAGGTGAAGAAAAACTTGAGAGCTTTATTGTTTTTAGATGCAAACATGTTGGAGAGGGAATGTAATTTAAGAGTAGTTCTTTAGAGTTAGCGTTGTAATTTTGGTCCTTTCTCGTGAAGGACGTGAAAGGTAATGCGAAAGAATTTTTTATATAAAAATTCATTTTTTTATAGTATGATAAAAACAACAAGAATAGACATGTGAGAGTATGGATCGAGTTGTAAGGCGACAAGATTACTCATGTGAAATTAAATCTCCTTCAACCGAAAAAGCAAACCGAAAGCGTTGCTTTTAATCTCTGGAGAAGTTTTGAGGGCGCTTATTCGATATTTAATTCAAACTTCAAGAGCATTTGGTCAAAATATGAGGAGTAAGACGATTTTTTAGATGCCGCCAGTTCGGATAAATCTTCGATCAATTCTTACAATTGTTATTGCGGGAATAAAAGCTGCCCATTACGAGAAGTGTCGAGGTCGAAATAAAAGTATTAAATGCGTTTGCGATCTCATTCCAAGTGTTTTTGAAAGGCATGACCATGAAATTGATGTCTTCAGTCTCTTAAATATGATGCTATGAAAGCACGATAGAACCACGACTGCGAATCGTGAAAAAGTATCAAAAAATTACGACATCGGCTACATTTCCCCGCGAAGAAACTTTCAAAAGGGATAAAAATGATCCAAATTCATTTAGCAACCTAAAGTCGATACTTAGTGAAAGATTAACCGCATAGAATGGAAATTAAAGAGTTATCTTCACTTTGTTTGCTACCTCATCGATATTATACAAAGTTGTTTACAGAAGCTTTTTAATGCATAGTGAATTTGACAAAAAAAAAACATTATTATACAAAATAAAATGTCACAAACATGATAGCAAAACCAAAATTGTAAGTGCACGATTGAGATCCAAGGTACACATATTGTTTTTGCATATGCTATTTTGTCATTATCAAGGACGCTCTTTCGACAGTGAAAATTTCATATCTTTTTATAGAGCTCGAATATGTATCCTTAACTTGCTTGAATTATCGTATGCATCTTCTGAACTTGACATAGTCATGGGTTACAATTTGCCCTAATACAATTTTCTAGTTATTTCTGTTCCTTTTTAATGGGTTTGGCCAATTAAACGCTTTCTAACTAATGGGTTAAGAGCAGAAGATTAAACACCAAATCTTCATATTTTAAAGATTCCTCACATAGTATGTCTATACTGTACATAAGCGGCTATCTACTTGTACATGTGCATGTATATCGTAGGAATTATGTCTATTAAACAATTTTCTTATTTATTTTTACCCGATTAATTTCGACTTGTTGTAAATCTCTAAAACATGCCACCTTTCGAGGTGACATTTGGCAAAACCTTTCTGTGTATGTGTTTTTTTTTAAAAAAAAGAGGTATATTTATGACAAATTTAAGAGTTCCAGTAAGAAAGGTTTGGGGGAAATATTTACCTCCACCCCCAATTAACCCTATTATAAGGGGCTTTTGTCAGAATTCCTTCTTAGGGGGCAGTTTTCATTCCTAAAAATTTGTAAGGTTCCTATAGCTTTTACTATTTGGGTTCTGCGTTGTTCAGTGAGTGGAGAGATAGATGTCTGTGATAACAGAGCCCAAACGGTAAATTCTAGAACAATGAAATTTGCAAGAATGTTCGCTAGGTATCAACACTGCCCACTAAAAAGGAATTTTATTTAAAGATTCGCTTAAGAGGGTTAACTGGAGGGGTACACCTTTATCCCAAGCTCTTCCTGCTAAAACATTTAAATTTAGGTGAGATGCTCGTAATGTTAAGATGTCAATAAACAAGTGAGTACACGGTACACGCTTAGCAAATTTCCATTTCATTAACAGAAACAGTACGATTTTAATTCGAAATTAATGCATATTTTTTATTATTTATTTTAATAAAATTTACCATGTTACTGCTAACATACGCTTCTCAATAAAAAAAAATAGTTATACTTGAGCGATTTATTTAGTTACAATCAAATAACAGGCGGTGCTGGGGCTCGTATCTTGCATAAAACGCTTAAAATAGAGTGTCTTTGAACTGAACACGCAGCAAATTAAAAATCCACGAGGATGAAAAGGAATGATCAAACACTGAAAGAGATTGAAAGCGCCTCGAGAATGAAAATGTCCTTAAGAAATCGCGAAAGCAAAACAGTAGCTTTCCACTCCTACGTTCATCTATAAATCGACACAAAGACTCTGTTATTAAAAGCAGAAATCAGCCTATGGAAATGACACAAAAGCAGGATCTAAAAAAGGTTCCATTACTCCGCGTTCATTTGCAAAATTTTCCCATCAATTTGGAATGACCCCTGCGCTATGTGAACTGCACTGCTCTGAGGCTTTGCGCCTTCTGACATTATCTTTATAAATATATTTTGTTTTATTATATAAAAATAAAACACGTGAATCGCACACTAAAAAGAATAACATCTAATATACAAAAATGTATAGATTGCCGTTTATTAGCTGTATATGACTGCATTAATAGTTTTATAAAAGAGTATAAATAATCATAAAATAATCATGGCAGGGTTAGTCAATTCCTGGCACCAGTTCTTAAGGGAGGCCCTTTCCTCGAGAACAGCTTACGTTGGCCATTACAGGGGCTTAGGGAGGATAGGTAGGGTGTAACCTAACTGACGTCAGAATGAGTTGTTAGTATCGCCCAAGGTTAAGCTAAAAAACATAAGAAATAAAAATTACTGCCCAAAACATCAGTTACATGTAATTAGCCATGTAATGATATTCTAATTTTTCCCTGTAGACGACATCATTTCCGAATGACCCTTGCGCTGTGTTGGCATTTGAAAGCATGCGTGAATTCCTGCATTAATGGCAAAATGCACCACGTGCTGCTTTTTGGCACGGGTCCAACACGCATCACAATAGGATTTCGTAGAGTGAACTCGTTCTACTTTCCAGAGGTCGGTTACTGATCCTTTCCTCTAATCTCCACCCTCCCCCCAGCCACCCACTCCATTCTACATCCGCATCCACCCTGCAGGCCCTTTGCACAAATGAGCGGAATTAACGCGAACGACATGCACGGCACAAATTGACGGAAGACAGGCAGATGGCAGCACCGATGCAACAAAGGAAGGTTAGGATGCTTTTACAGAGCAAGTTACGTGCCACTGACTGTTTGGTAAATCAAGACAGACGATGGCGGAAGTCGGGCGGCCTCAGTTCTCAGCACTTGTGAATCACTTCGAACGAATTTCCTCGAAGAATTATCTTCAACTTATCCACCGCATAGAGTGGGTCATACCTACTGATAATGCCCTTAACAATATCACAAGGTTGCAATTATCTATTTTGGTGGAAGGCTATGCATCACCCTCCCCCCACTTCTTTATCGGAGTTATATATGGTTGCCTGCTGTTGATCCAAAACAAATAGGTTGAGATGGTAAACAATAACACTACCAATCTCGCACACTCATGTTCCATCCGAATTCTTCGATTCACTTAAACTTCAGCAGCTTGAGCCAATTACTGGCATCGTAAGCTGCCATCATTTTATTTCGCCTTATTTCGTATAAAATTGAACACGCAGATACGAGTAAGGAGTTTTAACATTGATGTGCTCCGTATTTATTCCACGTATAAGTCGCAATACGCACTGGTTACTAAGCTCTGGGTCGCTTAATAATTTACTTTCTTGAAAATAAGTGCATCTGCACTTTTTAAAGGACAAAACCAAAATTTACCCGCTAGGTATCCTCTGATGAATATCTAAGAAAAATATATATTGTTAACCATTGTTCATTTTCTGTTACAAATTGTACGCAGCTTATCATACAATGTATAACATTTTCGTGGTAAAAACAAGTTCATAATTCGTGTGTTAAAATACTATATTGTATGCATGTATAACATCGCACATACTGTGTGTCTATTAGTACGGTGCTTCATACACTGTATGTCATGTTATGATGTATATAAGTTGATGATGAAGATGCGCAGTAAAAAGCTTCTGAGATGCTCTAATACGCACTCAGTTATCTTGGGTGCCATTAGCAGTCCAAGCAGGTGACGACTCTCAGCCAAAGGCAGATGTATTCTTACAGCAATTTTAAAGTCAACATCAGAATTGCTGAATGGGACCCTCAGTCACGGGGGTGAGTGGCGGAAGTCGAGAACGCTATGACGTTTTACGTTGATGTCGGTAGGGTGACCTACTTCAAAGGCACGAAGATGAAAGGAAGAATTACATTCTTTATATACCATCGGAAAAATGAAGTCTGTTTTAGTTTAGAAAATATGGAAGTAATAAATAAAAGAGTCGATATATTACACACGTACTTCAACAATGACACAACAACTATCAATTTCGAATTTTAAAAAGTATTACATCAAGTAAAATTCCCTATTTATTTCAGAACCACATAGATTTTGCAGAATTGGTACATGTACATGTTTCAATTCTTCCACTTCTGAAATAATGGTATTTCATGAGAAAACTACTTGCAAAATTGCTTTTACTGTACAATGTAATTTTTTGAGTAGTATCACTGTTGTAATGCAGTTGTACATGCACGTTTGAAATAAAGTGGAATTGTATGCATTGACATATAGAAGAAATACCCACAATGATAATGCGTGTCCTGGTCTACCCTTGGATCCGCCATTATTAACTGATCACAAGACTGTAAATAACGCCTGCGTCGTCTCAATTAAGCATCGCTCGACTTTTCCTCTGGGAATAGCGTGCGGTTAAAATTCAATTCTCAAGTCAAACGACCCCGTTTAATAAATTAATAAAAGCCTTCTGACCCATTAATACTCCTGGATGTTTGTTTTAGTCCCTCAGAATCCCCAACTAACAATCATGGCCAATCGTTCCAGTTCTCGACGGGACGGCCAGATGCGAGTTTAATTGATGTCGGATTAGCAGACCGAAAATGCGAGCCCGGTCAGTTGCGCAACTCGATTAATATGCAAATGAAGCCGGTTGCACGCGAGCACCTCACTTATTCCATTTGCGCATTAGTTCGTCGACACCCCCTCGGCATGCTCTAGAGTCTAGAGCTCATGAAACCCAATCGATCCAAAACAAAAAAAAACAAAAACCGAAAATGTTTACAAATCGAAGTATATCGTGAGTAATTCGGCGACACATTTTTCCAATCCTTCCAAATTTCATTAATTAATGGAGAGTCAATGATTAATTAAAAAGCCATATTGGGAGTCGCGCAAAGCCTGCGAGGGAATTCGTTTTTGTATTATTAATTAGTGGTGTTCCCGTCGACTAATTGCCGACGCATTTTCTTATCTCTCCGTGCGCATTACGCCTAAGACCCCGTCTCTATTACGGCCTGACAACTACGGGCTTACGAACGTCGTTCAATGATGGAAATTAAAAGATTACTGTCTCCAAAAACGTCCTCATAGAATCACAGACTACTGCCTTCATTGTTTCACGCTGACAAGTAGTCGATATCGCGCACTGACGTTATGTGGAAACGGACGATTCAGCAAAAATCAGCCGACTAGGGGGGACCGGATATGGAAAATTTCGACTGTCAGTCGATCAGCTTGAAAGATTCGACGTACGTTACGACAAATGCCACGATGTTTACGTATACACGGTGTACAAAAGCTTTTTGAAGCTCTTAAAACAATAATTTAGGCACACTTTATAAATATACCGTGAATGCATCACATCCAGATACAGTAATCATTTTGTACTATGAATGTCCTTATTGAACGTTCATATTTTTCAGAAACTAGTGCAATGCATGGATCTCTTGAGTAATTTTCAAAAAAATATTCGCCTCAATTATCCCTTAATTGATCCCTGGAAATATGATAATTTCGTTTTTAGGTTGCCCAACAGCGACTTTGAGCTACTGCGCATTAACGGCGGCTGTTTATCAAGAAACAACATTAATTTTAGGATATCAAGCTGAAATTACCTAATATCCTTTAATTTCACGTGGGACCGGCGCAATGACGTGCAGTGACGAAGAAAGCTTCGTTCGCATCGGTTAACATATTTAAGCAACGTGACAGGATGAGCTCAAGTCGAATTAGTTCACTGGATGCAAAAAGGAATTAGTTCATTTCACTTAAATCCATTAAATCCAACGGTTTGACGTCGAAGAACTTTCAGTCACGTAGTTTGTGTAACGTAAATTTGGCTTAAACTTATACAACAATAAAGCTGGCAGATACGGCTGGCTTTAATATGGAGATATGCTAATTGACGCGAGGAACTGGTCCTATAAACTTTCTCTTGCTACAGACACATTATTAAGACATACCGCACTAGTTTAAACGAAATGTGGGTGTACATAATGAATGAATCACTGGAATACAGTATGTACTGTACATAAAACTAAATTGTAAAATAACTGAGTGTATACTACACGACAGTCTCATCGATGACTCATCGATGAGTTATGCCTATAAACAATATGAAAAACAATAATTAAATTAAATTTTCCATACGATTAATTGTTTCATACGCAAATCCTAGTTAAGTTAGTAAATAACAGTTTTAGCGATATAAAAACGCTGTGTTCCTCGAATTAAGTTAAGATAAACTGGATTTGGGATATCGACAACAACAAGATATCCCGGAAAGGTGTTTAGGAAAGTAACTGAGGATTTGGGTAAGCTGACAAGATCACGCTTGATTTGTTGGACTGAAAGAATGTGTTCAGATTACATTTCAGCGACAAGACCACTAGTGAAAAACAGCACACTTACAGGAACGTTGCCTTCGTTCAGAAACGCAAAGCTAATCCGAACGGATATTAAATATGGTTGTTAAGCGATGCCATGGCTAGAGCCTCACCTAGCAAGGAGGCTAATCAACCGTGAACCCATCGATTTCACGACGAAATTAAAAGCATTCATAAAAATCGCAATAAACAGCAGTGTTTGCTTAGGTTTTTGCAAAGGGCATTTCAAAAACAATGGCGCCTTATCGCGAGCGAGTTTCTACATTCAAAATAGTCGTAAAAAATTAAGGCGATCTAATTCTCGACATCACATTAGACGGCCTAGATAAAAATAACCGAGAATTGTACGCCATTAAGCTTTAAATACGGCCGTTACTCGCCCTGCAACGTTTCAGATATAACATTTTTTTCTTCGCATTCGGAATAATGTTTTCTTATTCAGCTGCTGGCAATGCGCCCGCATTAGCATAGATGGCGCTTAACGAAATGTCACCGAGACAAAAAGGCGTCACAACTCAATGTAACTCAATGCAAAGTTTACCTTTTCTTTCCTTTGTTACTGCTATGCTTTTGTAGAATGTGCCAGCGATTTAAACTCCTCGGGCTTAAATCCTTCGGAGATGAATGAACCGGATGAAAATTAATGCATTAAGATGCGGCCGCGAGAAAGAGCTTAGAAATACTTGATGAAATCAATAAATTGGATTGGGCGAGAACATAAAATAAAAACAAGAGGTGCGCAGCAGAGCTGCCAAGCGGTAAATTCGATGGCAAAAGTGAGTTGCACTAACGCAAATGCAATTAGGAGCACAACATTTAGACACCGATTATCTGAACCTCGGAGGACTTCTTGGACTTAGCCACTTGGCCATCGCAGGCGCGCAAATACGCAGTCAACTCGGAGACCATGGCAACTGACGAATGACCAGTAACCCAGTGATCTATTTGAATATTGTAACTAAACAACACCGAGACGCTGCGAATGGAATGAATTTTGAAATCGAAAACATCAACGTTTGCCTTACACATAGTTGACTATTTGTCAAGAAAACGATAGTTGCAAGATACCGTATTTACTCGAACATAAAACGTTGTATAAAAATTTGGGGTGCTTCGTTAAGCATGTGAGTCATTTTTTGAACATTTTTGCTGCTCTTTTGATAAGAATGGTGAGAAAAGACAACATTGCAGTGAGAAGTTCAAACTGGAAGTCACTGCTAAAGCTAAAGCAGTGGCAAACTCAAAAAAAAACCAGTGTACAACGCGTTTTGACGTATTAAAAATTTGTTCAGCTATTAAAGTCAAGACAGCAAGTGCGTCTTAGTCCCGATTCACACCGATGCGAACAAAACGTGTGAATCTGATTCAGACGTTTTTTAAAGCAAAAACAAAATTGCATGGGGTCAAATGAAAGGTCATCGCACGCTACAGTGTGAATCAGTTCCATAGGGTTTTACATTCAGGTAAGAATATTTTTTTTTGCGAAATTTGACCCTTAAGACTAGGAAATACTGCATTGAAAATTTGACTTGCGAGTTAATTTTCGTGCGGGTAAACGCGTAGTTGTTTCAGCAGTTCGGCACAACACTGGACTTCAAGGAGTACCCACGCAAAAAACTTCAAAAACATTCCTTCCCCCTAAGGAGGGCAAACACTGATAGCACATTACGTCTTGGGGGGAAAAAGCAGCATCAGGAGCAGCTCTTGATGAAACCCTTCAAAACCCATCTCTTCAGCACTCGTTGAAAAGTTTGCCGAGAAGAGGCGTGTCTTGCCTGTTGGAATAAAATATGCTCGAAGGTGCTTTGGGAACATAAATATGCCTCTCCGCACTCCTTCCTCATTGCTGCGAGGGAAGCTTTTGAAAGCCAACAAACGAAGGCAGATGCATAATGATACTGCAGGCGCGGCCACTTCTGTTTTCATTAGATCTTATTTCGCAGAAGAGGAACTAACGGCTAAGCGGAATAATATTGCGAAAGTGAAAATAAAAGCGGAAAATCATAGACGGGCAAGAAAGAATTCGGCAGGCGCGAACAGCGTCTCTGTCTCGCACTTACCAGGTCATTCCCCCGGCACAAAAACTCCAAACCGAAATCGATTTTGAATCTTTGTATGCACGAAGAAAAGAAGCCTGTTGCCCCTTCCCGTTTCCCCTCATCCGGGCCGAAAGAGGGCGCGCGGAAGATCCGGTGCAAAATCAGCCCAAATTAATAAGGATTTGAAGCGGGGCGTGACAACGTGCGCCATAAATCAAACGTGTCAACTAGTTCGGAGTTTGCAAAGACTCGGGGAAAAACTGCAACAATCGCATTCGCGTGGAATTAGATCCCGTTTCGCTTTTATCGACATTCGCGAATTGCGTTTTTTTATTCGACCTGGCGCAAAAAAAAAAATATCTATCATAATGGGGGGCGGGGCCTGTGTCGTTATAAATTACACCTGATTGATGTGGGTCAAGCCAGGTCAGTCAACCTTCGCGAATAGTCCGCTAGTGGCGCTGCGATGCATTGTTGCCAGTCCGTAAAAACAGGACTTCGAGGTGAGAGCAAAATCAATAGAGCTGCAGCTGAACTTGACAGGTGAGGAATCTGGGATTCTCGGAAAAGATGCCAGTTAAAAAAAAAATGGAAGATACTGAACTCGTAGGGGAAAAACTAGGAGAAATGCAATCGCTGGGATAAAGTTCGCGAACTAATGCATTGCGAGCCAGGTTGACGGACCACAGCTGCATTATTCTTCGAAAACGATAACGCTAAGAGAATTCAGCGCCAATAAAAAGGTTGGAATAATAAGTTTGAACTATGCAAGATCCAGTCCACATACAAATGCGGCAGACGTGTTACGAATAGATAGAGGTGCAGCCATTTAGGATAACCTGAACAATGTTTAAAACGAAGCGAGTATATAATGAGTGGTGGCACATGCATCTATAGACTGAAAAGGCAGACACAAAAGCCACCTAGCGAGTCCAAAAGTAGCATCGAACTGAGTCAACCAATTAGAGCTACTCAGCTTTGATATTACGTCCGCCAGCATAGAGAAAGCCACATCGATAAACAACAAATAGCAAATGACTGCCATGATTAATTGCAAACAGGCTTTTGCATTATATTGGTCCATTTCAATTCCCAAGTGGCATTCTAGTTTTAGACAGACTATAGGTGTTGATTGGCGTGATGCAATTATTTAAAACCCTATTCTATTCCAATGACTATTACACTAAAGGTGTATTAAGTGTCCGATATATACGCATGAGCATTTACAACTGTATGTACCGGTAGGCTATATACTGACATGCATAGATTGATACATAGATTTTAAGGCGAAAAAACCTTGCGCTCCAAATGACTCGAACCTAACGATATTAGAGCTTCGCCTGCCCAATCACGATAGTAATTGTTAGTTTCCATTACTGACTGCAGGAACATTAAAAGCACATCAAACAACAAAAGCTATTACATTTACGTTGATCAATGAAAGCTACTCGAATGTTCTACTGATATGAAATAAAATCAGGCTTAATCATGAACTCGACATTTCTTGCTTTCGTGATTTTATTTTTGCATTTATAAATGCAAACTCTTTAACTATTAAAAAGTATTTGATGCTCAACTATTGCATTCAGATGTAGTCCTCTGGCTACGTGCATGCGCTGATCTTCAGCTACACTAAGCGAACTAAATAAAATCACAGAGGTACATCTATAAATAAGAACATTTTCATTCACTGGAGAAATTAAGCAACTGCTCTTACTCAACCTAGAAATGGTAACATGCGCGTTTTTGAAGACCTCGTACGCTTTGAAAGCATCATTAAAGAGTTTTCAGTTTTATGCGTCACTTCTCCTCTACAAAGAATCAATGTTTGAATTTTATACAAACATTCGGAGCAATGACCAGTAAAAGATTGGTCAAAGCCAAAGCATCCTTTAATGACTTGCCTTATTTACATCGCACGGATCAGCAAACATTACCATTCACATAAATCAGAGAGGTAAGGAAAGCCGATGCCTTTTTCAATCACGCTTCCGTGCTTGCTAAAAGTCATAAATGCATATTGCGTTGGTCAGTTAGACATTCAGCCAAATCTGTGCCATACTCGTTCATTTCAATCTCAGTACCGCCTATTGATTGGGGAAAACACTAAGGTGGAAAAGCGCTTTTCCATCTAACCGTAAACGTTTTCCTTATGTGGACACCTTCTGGCAAGTTGGTTGACGATAAATAGCTCGAAACTCTTAAATGTCAACGTAATGCCATTTTGTACGACTTTGTACACGTATATACGATGTGGTGCAACACGAACATCTTTGGCGAAATGCCACTTCACACTGATTTTGATCGACGAATCCTACAGCCGGAAGTTAAAAGGGCTGAGAATCGCAGTGACGGGCTTTTGGGCGCCATATCTTGGTTAGAACTGGTTGGATAAAAACATTTACAATATTTGGGTAGAGAGGATTTTTTTATTCTCTTCCTTTCCTCGAAATCCTACTATCAATTCGAAATAAAAACACTTGAGTGAATATCTGCTCGTATTTCGGCACAGATTTTGCTTGGAAATACTATAGATTGCAAATGATAAATCTTGCTCGCTTTTCGATACAAATACGATCCATTATACTTCTAAACAAGAACTTAGAAGAGTGCCTGAATAAGAATGTCATTCGCTTACTTTTCCAAATTTTCTTTCCTGAAGAGTTTAGCCTCACAAGCCTCCCTTTTTATTTAAATGAATCCCTGATTAGATGCCCCTATAGACGATGGCGCTAGCATCAATTTTTCGCGCACTCTAACAGTTAATATGTCACTGACTCTCATTGTGGGGTGATCGAATTGGCCGATGGGTAAACACGCCTTTTGTTTGAATCTGATAAAGGTATACAATTACGTGCTTTCGGATGACAGGAAAAAAAGTCTTTTAAGCCTAGAGTTCGTCGGGCTTCCGAGCAAAACAGATTTACGGAGCTGACTAGGCATAATTTGGTAACGAAGTTTCCAGCTCTCTATCGACTTATTTGATTACCAAAGGTGACTTGAAGCCTTCGCGTGAAAGACGTACGAATTATTACCATATACAGTATCTCACGCTTGCCTTTTCCGCTGTGGAATGGCTTCTGTTTGCTCGACTTGTTTTAACGTAAACAAGGAATATCGTAATAACAAAACATCCTCTTATTAAAATTGGAATTAACTTGATGGTCCTGCCCTCATAATCGGATGCAGCAATTTAGCAACATAAATAATGGATATATGGGTGCGATTACAGGTCACCAAAGCCCTGATCACAATACGATCTAGTATTCTTTTTTATCTGCGCCGAAGATGCAATGAGTGGCACCGAAGAGATTTTTTGCCATCGATGAAAGCAAGTTTCAGCGAAGAATTCAGCAGCGACTTTATTCATCTGCGCTGATAAATTTAAAAACACTCCAACGATCATGTTCCTGCTTAGAACCTACTCTATACCGACAGACATCTGCTATAAATCTTCCAAACACTGAGTTCAATCTTGGTATAGCTTTCGGTTAAAAACGTCGATTGCTAGAACTGCTTGCCTGGTCGATTGTCTCTAAAAAATAAAGACTCACGAACTACAGAAAATTTAAATTGAAGATGCTTTGGTCATGACGTCTCATATTTTAAGACCTAAAACACCGTCGAGAATGCCGATGTAGATTTCGACTAAGAAATATTTCTTTCAGCCATTGGGCGGACATGCATACAATATTTTCGATGAATTACGACATCAGATAGGAAGCAAGATTCTACCGTCTTGCGGATATCAAATGTCGCCTTCGAGAGCATTTTAAGAATTAATACATGAGAACATGGTCTGTAGAATCTTCAACCTTTGTCTTTGGGTCACTCGCTAAGTATTATTAACAGCACATTTTCATCTCATTGCAGAAATTTAAGATACGTGGGATTTAGCTATAGAGTCGAAAGCAACTGAAATATGCCCCGCAGGTCAATCAAGTCAAATAAGTTAAATGTGGGAATGAGT
>JAQIXS010004526.1:0-14872 GCA_034700785.1 Rossiulus vilnensis
GATGATTTGGGCCGTGCAGTCTAAGTATAGATGTGTCCAATTTGGTGGAGACAGTCGACATAGGGGGCATGCCACTGAGATGTCCGGTGCAAATAGAGTATTGGGCAGGGAAATATAATACGGACTTGTTCGGAGTTGGATGACGAATTTTTTCAATGAGAATGGTATATTTAAGTGAAAGTAGTCCCAAGCGTTAAGAGGATGTTTCAGCAATTCGCGATACATCGGGAAATGCGTTGAAATGTCTATTCTCGTATTGATTTCATGCTGTGTTTTGGTTGTGCTATTTCGCAATGTTTGTATTGTTTGGTGGAGAGTAATCTGTTATCTTTCATTTCACGTAATATTTCAATAGCTGCCTCACAAAGAGAAGGACATGTTACCACTTTGACCATGAAACCCTAAGGCCGCCAAATGCTAAAAGCTACAAAAGATGACATCTTCAACTTACCGAGGCATTCCTCATCGGGACGACAATGGCCAACAGCAGCAGCAGCAAGGGGTGCAGCAAGAAGATGCAGATGAGCAGACCCAGGACCGATGAAAAAATCCACAGCAAAGTCTGCGTCTCGCTGTACCAGTAGCCCAAGTAGTAGAGGACCCCAACTAGGCCCACGATGACCAACATCAAGATAATCCAGAGGACGCCACGCGTGCGACAGTACCAGAAGCTGTTCTTCTCCTTGGCTGGCACTTCTTTGTCTGTGCCTGCCGAGGTAACCGAATCGTCATAGCTCGGCTCCTTCAGCTCAGCAGTGGATGGCTCTTTGGGGGTTGGGCTTGGCGGCAGATCCTGGACGCCAATCTCCTCCATGTGGATCTCGTACTCCTGGAGGCCTGGTATGCCCAAGATGAAGCTTTCCCGTCCCCTGAGTGTCTTCTTCTTGCTCGCTTGCCGGGCTGCGGCCTCTTCCATTTCCCGCTGTTTCCGGCGCCCGGCTTCTGCTTTGGCCATGGTCTTCTTTGCGAGTTTGTTCCAGTCGTCTCTCAGATCAATGTAGACCTTCCAGATCAGTTTCGAAAAAAATCTCCTGCAAGCGAGAGGCAGAACGTGCTTAAAGTTGGAATGCATAAGGTTGTTTCTGCAGAAGGAATTCTGCAGAGTTCCTGCCCAACCCTGCAGGCCCTCACGAGCAAGACTCACTTTAGAAAGAATACCATGACCAATGCAACCACCGTCAAGACTGCTCCGGTGATGATTCCATTTATCACGTCAGACAGGATGAACCGGAAGCCGTACTCTCCGATGTGTTGCGAAGGAGTGTGCTTGGGCGGCCCTCGCACCAGAAGATTGATGAGGAAGGTGAACTCGATGAGCAGACAGACGCAAATGGCACGTTGCAGGCTGACGAATGGACTGCTGGAAAACCTGTTGAAGGCACCAAAAGGAACATCCAGATTTTCCCTTTGTTTTAATTTCCAGGATTTATGGATCCCGGCAGAATTAAAGTACGATCTTCAAAGTGCAAGCTTTGAAGAGCATATCGCCTTATTGAGGAACTGTGATCACCATCCATCCGACATGAATGACATGGATCGCCCTCTGATTACTTACCTGAAGAACACACCTGTCCATATGAATTCGTCGGCAAATCGCCTGCGAATCCGCTCCGTGACAGAGGTGACCTTGCCTTGATCCTTTTCCGGTACAGCCTTTGCTTCGTAGCATCTTCCGACCAGATCCACGGGATCGCTTGTCAGTCTTTCGTTGACGTAGGCTTCCCACACCCCATTAGATACCAAATCGGAAACGACTATGCGGAGCAGCTTCCTAAATACCAAATAGTTATCATTTCCAAACACCATCCTTATGCGGTGTGTTCCACCGACTCCCACGCAAGGTCATGCCTCTGCTATCTTGGACTTGGCCAATGATGGCCATCGAATCCTATCCTGCTCCAGTCCAGTGAATGAGTACGAGAAAGCAGAGGCATGACAGTGAAAATTGAGAAGTTGAATGTCAAGTTCAAAATGACCATATTCATTTGATCATGAAATTATTTGTTACGGTTTGGATGGTTATAAATCTAGATGCGATGTATCACCAGGATGGCGAAGGTTGGACAGGACTCTGGATTAGCGTCATCAAGTTGACGTTTTTAATGGGGCTCTGTGTAGTGATCATGAAATGGTCCGTGCTGGCTGTCTTCAGCAGATGCCTCTTGCTGTCCACCAAGACGTGTACGCTGCTGCTGCTGTCCTCGCCTAGCAACTGAATGGCAGGCACAGAAGTGGTGCCAGAATTGAAGGCACTGGCGGTGGTCACCGAAACGAGGTAAGCATGCCTGAACTTGGGATCATTGTCTTCCACCACTGTCACTCCGTGCTAAATGCCACAATCAGTGATGAGTACGAAGCTGTTAGGTCCCCATCTTCAGCTGGACTGTCTTAAAACAGTAGGTCATAGGTCATAGGCGGACCCAGGGGGGGGTGTCAAGGAACCAACTGTTTAAAATGTTCGCCTATGCCGTCTAGTTATTTCAAAAATGGTATTCGTAACAAAGTTTTGTACAAAATTGTCCCACATTTTGATCATCTTTCTTCAAGAATTTCGCCTGCGGCTTCCATTATTTGAAAGAATGCTACTTGTAAGCAAATTGGATACATCATGTTTGGCTAAATTCCCAGATTTCTAACCAGCTTTTTCAACATTTTACCTTGTGGGTCAGCGAGGAGTCCAAGCAGATGGCGTAGAGTAACAGCAGGATGAAGACGACGACCATGACCAGAAGAAATATCACGATCACCATGTTGAATGGCACATATAGGTGGAATTTAAAGTTGTCCCTTTTGTCCCCGTAAGTGGTTGCCAGTTGCTCCGACGTCCCCCAAAACCTGGACAAGGCTATGCAGCGACAGTGCAGGAACTTCAGGTTTGTCATACTTTCTTGCACCACCTGAATTTGGCATGGTGGTAAGATGCACAGCCTCCATACGTAAATCGGAACCGTGTTGCTGCTAGTTAGGACATACCGTGCAGTTGCCCGAGTTCCAAACCGAGTTTGTCACATCATAGTGCAAGCAGCCTATCCGCAGCATTGTGGGAGCATAGAGCAAGATGGGTCGCCTGGCGCTTGTCTTGGACTCTGCGGAGAACGAAACAAGGGTACAGCATTCCGCTTCACCATCAATCATTCCAGTTCTACACAGTGCCGGATTAACATATGCAGAGGCCCTTAGGCCATCGAAATCTCGGGGCCCTCTTTGCACTTTGCAAACGATATCCTAATACGTTTTGAACAACAAAATCTTGATGAACCAATGTTATTAAACAAAACAACCATTGATAATCAATGTATTGTTATTTTATTCAACAAACATTTTTGATCCCTTGTCGCGGGGCCCCTAAAAGGCGTGGGGCCCATAGGCCGGTACCTACTTGGCCTAATGGGTAATCCGGCACTGGTTCTACATCTACCTCGGATAATCTTTTGGGCGGTTGCCACACTGGGCAAGATTCCCGCATACAAATCAGACTTCCTGTTGGACGGGGCCGCGCTGTAGAAGGAAACATCGCCATTTGACATCGTCTTCTGGGCTGAGGAGCCGTTGAAATGTTTAACCCGAGGTTCTCTGTTTTCTTGCATCAGCGCCTACAAGACCAATACGCAGAGAGCAGAGCAGCTGTTAAGGGCATGGTGTGGTTGAGTTGTGGGGATGAAGTCTTTGCAGGATCACAGGACTGCCACACAAATGGTAGCCCCTCTCGGTGGTTATAAATTCCAAAACAAATGCTTGGTCAGACAGCTTCTGACAGTGTCTGAGGTTCACCAGGACAAATACTTTCAACTTGTGCCATGACTATTCGCAAGGATCGCCAAGTCGCCCGCAGGTACTATTCTTTTGTTCCATCAATGAATATCTTTATAAGATGATTATTTGGGAATATACATGCATCATACCATTCGGGATTTGTCATCATATCTTTTCAAAAATGCTGCCCATTAGCACTATCTTTGCTTAATGTATTCTTATAGTCGCCTGATGAAGATGAAAATAAATCATCGAAACCTTGTGATTTCAAAGCAAATACTTGGCTGCGTCGCCTGGTTTCACTTCTAGTATATTTTTAATGTAATAGTATTTGTAAGAGTATCTTGTACACATTTCTAAGATAAAATCCCTGATTCGGAAATCAACAGTTGAAACATTTTTTGCCTACGGCGTTTCATTCTTTCAAAAATGGTATTTGTAACAAAGCTTTGTACTAAATTGCAGGCTAAAATTCCAGATTCTGATAATCTTTTTTTTCCAAAGATTTCGCCTGCGGCTTCCTTTATTTTAAATAATGCTACTTGTAAGCAAATTTCATACAATGTTCGGCCTAAATTCTCAGATTTGTAATCAGCTTTTTCAACATGTTCGCTTGCAGCGTTCGTTTCTTAAACATAATAGTATTTGCAAGCAACGTTTTCCTGAAAATTTCCAGCTCAAATTATGCATTTCTAATGACGATTTTCAACATTTTTGCCTCTTAAGTTGAATTCACCCAATATACAGGGTGTTCCAGTAAAGCATTGACAAATTCATAGGGTAGGTAGCTGGTGATATGAGAAGACAAAAACACCAAAGAACATGTGGTCGCAAACGATTCCTTCACATAGCAAGTTGCGCATGAATGTTGTTTTAGAGTGATTTTAGTGTTGAATTGGGAATCCCTAGCCAAACTGAGTCTTGTGAGACCAGCGATTGACTGATGAACAAAGTCACATTAAGAGTTCAGCAAATGAAAATGGTTCCCCCATGACTCACGTGCAATAATAAACGTAGATTTTTGAGTTTATTGAAGGGCAATGATATGTATTGGAGAAAAAAAAAGGATTTTCGAAGCTTAGAGAAGTATTGTAAACTGTATTTGTATACATACATTTCCATGGTATACTAGCTTAACGATACTTCGTCGGATGTCTAGTCGATAGATTGCGTTTTATGGAGTAATTAAGTAATAAGACAATTATTATGAATCACATCAAACCTTTCAAAAAAATACATTTTAAATGATTCGGCTTAAGTTGCACGAGCCATTATAAAGCATTTTTATTGCTAAAAAAATTGTTCATTCATTAAAAAAAACATTCCATGGTCCGCCAATTAATTTATAGAAAAACTTGCAAACAATTACCGATGCTTTTTTGAGGTGTGTTTGCACCATTGTCTAATAAAAATATGAGTGTGCATTTATATTTTTTATGGAAAAACATTTTCGGCTTTTTCTCAAAGAATTCAAAGCGGTTACTTCATAAGAACATTACCAAATTATAGGCAACACCTCGACTACTTTAAGAAAGACTAATTATCATGAATACGTCCAAACAGCTTAAACAATGAAATGCATGCGCCAACTAGTTCAGGTCATATAGGAAAATGATGTTTAGTGCATCTCTAACTTTTAGGAATTCGTCAGTCCTGCATTGCATGAACATTTCTTGTAATAGAGTGCAGGTAAATTGTCAGAACTAGCTAATGTACGCAAAAGTTATGAAAATTTTCAAACATAACTCTAGTAAAATATAGTTTATAGCAAGTTTATATCATGTATAGTACGGAGACATTACTTAATCTGTGAAGTTAGATGATATTTTCATCTCAACTTTGACTTTGGTATACAATGTATAAGTTTTGCATTATATTGTGCATGTTTATTTAAGGTGCATATGATAACTATATTTATAAACCATAGGCCACTAGATACATCGACTGCTATACTTCCTTTAATATTTTGCAAGTAAATATAAAGTTATCTTACCCTGTGTTTGATCATTTTACACACGAATGCAATGTTGTGCTGACCAATCAGTTTATAGATTTCTTCCATAAATCAATAAGCCTTTGAAAGTGTACTACGAATTTTTAATGCAATTCTTGCAAACAACATTTATAAGGTTGGGCTATTAAAATAATAAAAACTTCCTAGCGCTTCCCCACACGTCTTATAACATCGAATTAGGTATAAGTACCTGTATACCAGCATTTTCTTGGATACAATTAAATTTTATTATTGCTAACATTCTTAATGTTCGTCCTCAGAGAAGACTAGCCCTTGAATGGAACCAAATTCATATACATGTACAGGTCTCTCAAGAAACGCACCATGCCAACATTAAAATAAAAAAATAAAAAATACAGGAACATTTAGCTTAGTGAATACAGAAATATTGGCGTCTATAAACAAAACACATACATGTAGTGTTATTTAATACGTGCTTAGTAAATATTCATGGATGATAGCTTCGATTTCCACATTTAAAATGATTTAAAATGAGTAGAACAGAAAATATGCATTACTCCCATCATTTCAAACCGTTAAAAATCATTCATAAATCAGTGGATTAAAAATTATGGGAAATTTAGTTTAATGAGTACAAGAATAGTATAGGACATTCTTTCTATAATATAGTAAACTCGGTTTTTTAGAATCCAATTATTCCAGCAAAATAGTACACATTCACACATGATGTAGTATTTCACAAACGTTTTTGGACACGCCCCACCAATACTTTGTTTTGACGTACAAGGTACGAAAACTTTTTGAACCACTTAATAAAGTAACCACAATTAAACTTCTATGACGTTGTTAATGATATTTAAATAAGAAATTTTCGGATAACCAATACTCGTAAGAGCCATAAAAAGATGATTGATTGATGATTAATTAGCAATAATATACAAGCATTCATGTACAATACGTTGAATGTTATTCTGTTTGCACGGTTTCCGAAAATTTAGAACCTTTTCTCCTCTTTTCTTGAAGTCAGCATAGATTTCTGTTCTTAGGTCACTGACCACATGACAACTGGCTTGAAAGCTTTTTTTCTCCAAATATACGAATACCCCCCGCCAAATGTGGCCCATCATAGACTGACTGCAGAGTACTCGTTCAATTGATTTCTTGACAAGGGCCAGAGGTATGAAAGTGGGCATGATGTGGGTTAGGCATTGGGGCAAGTTATTCATGAGGGTTGCAAATTACCTCGAAATTGTGTTTCAGAGTTGTTGCCACAGGAAGTTCGGCAAAAAAAATACAGTGGAACAATTGTTCCGATTGCAGTATTATAGCGACTCATCAGGCAATGCCGCATGCAAACCATCAGAAATAAATAGCAGACAACCGGAACGACGTTTCGCTGTATATAATAGTGGCTATTCAGCTTAAAATTCGCTTTAGGCCAAGAAGCACAATCACCAACCAATTAAAAGCATTCAATTATACGTTATGTGACGGATTCAAAATGTTGACCGTGTATCACCTATGGCGTAATTTGTGTTCATGGCAGCGCATGGCAGCATTTGTCAAGAAATGAAAACTATTTTATTAACAATCCCACAACAAAAAAGGTTATTCGTTTATTTTGCTTAATTCGATGAATCTGAATTCTTGAACACCCCCTAAGGTTCCGTAAATTAAAGTTTGGCTATTTGGTCGGCAACTTCCGAGCATAATTTCGTAAACTGGTAACAGCGATCGTCGTCAGCGTTTCAAGGGACACTCTTGCTTCTTTAGCATTGTAATTACACACACTTCATTTCATGATTGGCAGTTTATAGTTCATATTTCTAAAGTTATTATCTGCACTATATATTATCCCAATTACCTGTCCGTTGATGATATCTGCAAGATCAGAATATATAATCGAGCGTAATACTCGTTCCGCGCGTCTTGATTTTCACCGGTTTTTTTAAAGAAAAAGGCAGACACATAATGTAGGCTACATAAGCAAAACAATTCATTGCTGAAATGTTCTAGACGTGAGGGATACATACAATACACTGAATACAGTATGCAGATATTTATGAAAGAAATCAAACACACTCATATATGCATTATATCATAACTATCAAAACATTCCATTACTCTCAAAACGTTATGAGGATAAACACTCCCACGCAAACAGTTTATTAAACCGTACTTCAGGGTTCCCACGGAAATTAAAGTCTCAACGTCCCAGACTGTTCCAGTGTTTTGGAAAAAATATTTATGGGATAAAATGGAAACAAAATTTATTATTTACCGACAATTTATTCAATATTTCAAAAGTTGAAATACGTGCACCTATCTTATAGGGGTCTCCGTACTTAGTAGCAATACAATTATCATGATTAGAACAATCCGTTATAATGAGAAAATGAGAAGTAAAGAGTTAGCATAAGCATTAATAATTTTAAAAAAAATGAGGAGTAAAAAATAAAAAGTGAGAAAAATTCAACCGGACTTTCCTACTGCCTTATAACACAAAGCATGGTAAACTTAACCATACGACTACAGAGAAATGTCAACATACTATAGCTTTCCAGTTCCAAATGAATAGTGATGGTTAAGGCAAGTTAATGAACTCAATTTGATGTCACACTGTGCTTCAAAGTGAATGTTGGGCTATAAAGGGACTCGGCATCAAGGTCTGCTATTATGTTATAGAGATTCCTCTTGCATACCAGGTTTCCCACCAGCATCGCTTTCTATGCAACAATTTCTTTGGAAAATGGGAAAAAAGGACACATGCGAGAAAGTATTTCGGTAAAAAAAAATCATCGCCTGCCCAATCTCTTCTATTATAACGGAATTCGTGACTCGCTGATCCGCTTAGACTAGGCTGAGGGGGAAAAAAGCGTTCCCATTTGCCTAACAAATTTCATGGTTAAGAAGTCGTTCACACGCATAAAACATATGCCCTTGTGAACCAGTCTTTGAATTTCACGAAATATTGATACTGCTGCTATGAATTACACATATCTGAAATTTCCTGATGATAGTAAGATCGTTATAAATTCGTCTTAACGGGCTATATACGGATAAATAATTAAGTCCAATAACTGCACTTGTCCTTATGGGGAATAAATAACGGCTATTTTGATAATAGATGCCAAAATAAAACATATAATCTGAAAGTTAATGCATATGTTCAGCATGTGATATTCCGTAATTGAGATTATTAGTCCGATACGGGGATTCGTGGCCACCGAAGTCTGCATGTAACCGTGCTAGATGTTTCAATTAAATCTATATTTCTAAGAAATTTGTGATGAAAGGATTTCTATGTTCCTATGTAATATTCATTGATTAGCTAGTAAAAGTCATTTCATGACCAATTTTTCCCTTCTGATTTATTTCGTATGGTTTTTTAATTTTTATGTGGTAATGAAAAGATTCAATATGTTTTCGTGACCCAACAAACATCGGTTCAAGACCCATGGTTTGGGAAACGCTAATGTATTACGTTTATAAGAGGAAACGTTTTCAAGTGGGCTGGAATTACATTTACGGCAGCATGTCATGTGGAAGGTGGTCCAAAAATCCAAAGTTAAACACATAAGTGAGATTACAATCTTTTTTTAACAATTAATAGAACTGATGGATGATCGGGAAGGGACTACGGTCGTGGTCGATTATTGAGGTACTATCCCAAATATTGTGGAATAGCTGACCCGGAATTTGAATCCTGGTCTCCCGAAAACAAGGCAGAGATGCTTTCACAAGCTATCAGTGACTTACTGCACGGAAGCCATTAATAACCGAGAAAACACACAATGCAAAACAATTGCCAATAAATTTATATGAACGTATATAAATTCGAATAGATCAACAGACTATACTCGGTGATTGTATACACACTATGCATGTACATGTACATGTATATAGTAAATGCTAGGATTAAAATAAGATTAAATAAATAAATAAAAAACATTCTCTTTATTTTGAAACAGGATTATCGTTTAAAGATTTTATCATCGCATACGTTTATAATTCCAACAGATTATACTGTGATAATATTATGATTAGCATACATGGCTTTTTCTTATTATACATCTTGCACTCAAAATACATGAACTTTCACTTCACGCTATTTCACAATCACGCATTTAAATAATAAAAAGTGCATACTATATATCCTTTAGGTCTGATTTACTTGTAAAACTTGATGAGCTTGATTAAATTTAGCTGTCTCGTTTGCATACATTTCTTTTTGTACTATACGTTCTTATTAATTTTTTTCCCTTTTTGATAATTTTAGAGCAGCATGTGTTTATCTTTTTCAAGTAAATAAGAAGTATATGGTATCTTTGATTTTCGTGAACGATTTCATGACTACAGTGTATGCTCAATATCAATATACAATATGCATGTACATATCATGCAGTGTCGTCCTATTATGAAACGATAAGGGCATATACGGCTAATAACCTCACATTTGTCATTTCGTAAGCCTATAGCTAGATTTTCATCACAACAGTATTATAAGGAAACGCTCGATAAAAAAAAACACAGGTTGATTAGCTACTATCGTATTCAGAATTCATAGCGAGAGTGTGAATTAGTTCACCTTATCAAAAGGCGATGTTCATCTTACATGTAATCGAAATGCTTACTAGCAATGTTTGAAAAAGAATAACTAATAATTTGATTGTAGTAATGAGGGGGAAGTCGGCGAACCACAATACAAAAAACGCACAAAAAGTTTTGTAATTCGTATAAAAAAGACAACTTAGTGAGCAAAACTTGGTAATTTATGAATTTAAAAAAACATAATTGCACGTGTCTGCTTTTACTAAATGCTTCCTATACTTGAATGGATGTTGGGCCAGCCATAACCAATGTTTCAAGGGGCGCCCGAACGGTGAGTTGATACGCACCCATATTAAAGGTCGAAAACCTTGATCCAAAAGGTTGAGGTAAAAAAATAGCGTCAACAATCTGAAATCCACGTATGCGAAATCACAATACAGTAATTATAACTGATAAACTAGAATCCAAAATCTCAAACTATCGAGCATTAAATATTGACTTCAACTAATGCATCACTGAGTTGAATAAAGTCAAACAAGGAATCGTGAGCCCATGCACTGGTATTGCTGTAATGATGAATGGCACATATTTTGTTTAATGAAAACATCACAATTATAGCCACTATTATAATATGTTCCTAATATTTCTAGACAGCTACTACGTACTAATGTCATTTCTTAAATCATTTGAGAACCTTTTCTTTACAACTAGGCAAATTCCACTGGGAGACAAGAACAGTTATTTATTATGCTCAAAACTATAGTGTCCCTGTAAGCTCGTTTACCCTTGACATTGAAACCAACTTTCAAGAAAGGACAATGTCAGGTAAATCTAGAAAAAGTGCACAGTACATTGAACGTGCATGAAGAGTGTGCATGCATATTGAATAGGGGAACTTCAACTCTAGCCGAATGACACGGAATTAAGAACACTTAGGGTGACTAAACACTCCGAAGGAAGTGGCAAATACAATAAGCCAATTTCAACCAAGGAATGGTGCCATCACCCGTCATTGTGTTCAAACAAAAGATCATACTGATTGAGGCATGTTCAATGTCTGTCAATATAAGTCTCTCAAAACTGGTTCTAACATGTTAAAAAAAACGACTCGTGTAATTTTGTAATGTGTGAGAATTAGTGAGAAAATTTAAGTATTATTTAATAATCTAGCACTGGTATGTGCTTTTAGGAATTTCAATTACGTTTACTTTGTTATTTTTCTCAATCTGCTGTTTCAAATTAATTAAACTTTTAAATACAGTTCTTTAATCTTTCCCTATGGTGATCGGCGGCAATTTAATGAACGATAAACATACCGCACACGATGTTAGATTAATCAGGTGCATGACTTTAAAAATATAATGCAGGAAATAACTCGTTACAAACCGGTGTGTGGCACAGTACAAGCAGAGAATAAACTTTACAAAAAAATATTAAGCAAAAGCTAGAAAAAGTCTAACTAGCATACAACCGCATTGCAAACACGCACTTAAAAACAATTAAGTCGTACAATCTTAAAAGCAAAAGTAATAGTCAAGCTATTCGATTTTTTACAAATTTAATTTTCATGGGCTCTGAATGCATAGGCGATAGGCAGATCACAGGGCAATGGACCAAAACATGGAACCACTAAACTAAACTTTCAGATTACAAAATGTTTACCTTAATTAAATGAAATATCTTTCATCAGTCGATTTTGGATAGCAGCGTAATTTTCAAATCGTAAATATTCGCATTACCTATTAAAACAGGAAGTTACCAAAGAGTTTACGCGGAGGTCAATTTGTGTGGGTGAGTTCAGAAATACGCTGTAGGCGTGATTAAGATTAATACAAATATCTGAATATTTTAAGTGACTTGTTTATTTAGACAATCGCATAAGGGATTACATGTACAGTTGTTGCATGTAGTATTTAATCTGTATACAAATAAAGAATGTTTTCGGCAAAGGTCAAGCAGCAAGGCCTCAACATGTGTTATTTATTTAAAGTGGATGCAGGTAGCAACAACCAAAGTTAAGAAAAGGTTACTTCCTAGAAATGAGTTTTCTTTTTTTTCCATTATGAAGAGGAAGAACTTCTTCCTCTTTAATAAATCCGGACAGTTGTATATTTTGACAAAACAAATGTAAGGTTCTAAAGCTCACGGAGGTGGAAGTAAAGTATTTACAACATGTTACAATATAAGAGTCAAAATTTACAGTTTTGGGAATTTAAAAACGGTTTCGCATTTCCTACAATGTAACTAAACATGAATCAAGCTGTAAAAGAAGGAAATGACTGCATGTCGTGAGTTGTTTAAATTGTATATAATGCAAACATTTCTAACTGATTGTCTGGTAAAAATATAAATTATTTCGTAATTAATGTACTGAAAATACAATTTTATATGCATTTTTCAATGCAGATAAACCTGACCGAAAATAATACAAACCATATATCTCGATATATTGAACATTCAAAAGTGACGCCAGTGCGAATATACTATCATTGCTATACATGCAATTCCATAAGTTTCAAAGAAGCATTTGATCACAACAGAAAAATGAAATCCACAGATATCTGAATATCCGTGCATAAAATATTCAGTGATACAAAATATTCTTAATCAACAAAAATGTGACATTTTTACAGGTTCGGTAAATTCTAGGTTCTCAAATTTTACTGTCCATCACTTTTTAATATTACATAAGCAATATGCATATCGTTCTTTTTGTTGAATCTGTAGTTTCGTCACGCTTTATACACTTTTTATGATTTGATTCTTTAGTGATCCAGTGTAAGTACATTTGTTGGGTTTAAAACTTTACACAATCAGGATACAAATAAAAAAACTCATTTATGTTTGATTTCGATAAAATAAGTCATTTTATTCATAAACTGAAATTCTGAAAACGGAACCGAACATGTGACAGACATTTATTGCAAGTCTCATGGCAGACATGTGCTTCTGTTGGAATTTTAAAACAAGACTTACGAAGTGAATAGAACGCAGAAATTAATGGGAGGGTACCAGCATATAATAGAGGTGGCGTTTTCGAGCTTCTTAATTTGCAGCAACCCCTTTTTCTTTCACCTGAAGCATTTTGATATTTCATGATCGTCCGCACATTCACCTCATACCACTTATTTCGGTGGTCCTACCTCCACGTTGGGTTAGCGCTCACAGACCACCGTACATGATTCTTTCAAGCTGCATTTCTTGTTTCCCATTCCATCCATCGTGTTCTCGCGTTTTCATTTTGATTTTTTTCCTTTGGCAATACCCTATACAATGAAATAGAGGGGATGTTCGAGCCATGCAGTTAGAGAAAAGATTCTCTTTGGATGAACAAACAGCTCGTGTTATGCTATGATGGGGGGTGGTCAACAGTGATGAGGTGCTGACCAGTAGGGGAAAAACCAGCAAATTAAGTTCAAACAAGCATCCACCTCACTGGTCACCTGCATTGACCCTTCTTTCATCAGGGCATGCCGCGTCAGTTTTGAGAGAAAGCACCCCTCATTCCAAAGAAAATTTAAAAACTTACTAGGGAATACGACTGAACGGTAAATGGGAGTTGGTTTTTTGGCAGCCAAGCAAAAGAAAAGTTCAGCAGTGATGACAGATGACAACAGGAATTCAACCAGGGATGTCTGAGAATGGTTTTCAGAAACATCCGCCACAAAACTGAGATTTGTGGTAAGAAGAAGAGGATTTACCTACCCTAACGTCTATTCAAGGCGGTAAGTACGTTACACTATTTCTTTATTTAGGTTATTGGATTTCAAAATGATTAACTCATGTGAACATCGCCATTAAAATGCATTCGAAAAAATTATCTAAACTGTAATGAAATTGCATTCGAATAAGAAAGTTAACATTTATTAGCATTCAATGTGGGTTGCGAGGGGAATTACTTACAAAGACAGTGTGGTTTCTGTAGTTTCTATAATCCTTCTGTTTACATTTCTCACTTTCATTTTCTAATTGAGTGCATAGGTATTCTAGAAATTAAATCTTCCTAATGTCATGGTCAGGATCGCGTACTAACTAAGAACTTTAAAATATAGATGACCTATTTATCAGCTGTAGCCTATATTAGTTGTGTGGTTTCACTACTTTCTTATCGTATCAGCTAAACCAAACTGTTAAAGGTTATTTACTGTGTTTTTGCGCTTATTTATACATCAGTTTCTTTTTATGTGTAGATAACAACAATGGAGCGATTAAACGGACTTCTAATAATGGTCTGCCTATTGTGCAGTTCGTTACAAATCATTAAAGGTATGCGCAGTTGGTGGTCGACAAAAAAAGCTTAGTTTTCATCATGCTATGTAAAAAAATGATTGTAAACAGTCATATAAACTATTACATTATGCATGTTCCTGTCAAAACCAACTTCGTTATTATAATTATTTTTATTTCGGATACAATGTAAAGCTATAAAAACAAGTTTAATATGCAATTTGATACCTTTTAAAGCTAACTACAGTCAACTGAAATGGTTGCGGTACAAATGATTTCAAAATGTTATTACAACAAATTGGAAACTGCATAATTTTTTTTAATAAAATATTATATAAAAATAAGTATGCAGTAGGTTGTTCTGAG
>JAQIXS010004527.1:0-14870 GCA_034700785.1 Rossiulus vilnensis
AAAATATCCTCCTGGGTTCTAGCTAAAAAGTGTTTGCATTAGTCTTCCTTTGAAAACTATTATTGATGCAAAAAAATGCTACGCAAGTCGCCATAGAGCCTACCATAAAGATAAAGAAAATTGGCAATATTGGAAACAAACTCACATGCTTTTTATGGCAATGAAGGGCAACTCGAACGGGTGTATATCTACATTTTCCTTACAAGTCGCCAAACAAAGTTCGTTTTTTTCCCCGCAGAGCATGCGCGATACTAATTTGTCAAAAGTGATAGTGACATTTAATTTGGACAACGTCACTCTTCGAGGAGTCAATCTGCATATAGACTAGCGTGGAAACAGAAAACTGGAATTTATTATGCAGGATAAATAAATTTCCTCGTCTCATTCATGCATTGTCTGGTCCCAGTTCATTTCTATCGATGCCGAGCAATTTCGACAACACTGTGAAAATGTCTTAAAACGCGTATTTACATTGAGTATAGATCTGTCAACGTAGCGGGGTTAGGCGTGAAATTAGCCTATAAATAGGAGAAATGTATACCAGTGAGTTTGTAATACTCCCTCCTCCAAATTCCTTATCAAATATATGGTCGTGTTCAACAGAGATGTTTTTCTTTCCATACAAGGCATTGATGGGCAACAGGACGTTTGGGACATGCAGATGAAGATAAATACAGGAACAAAGGCACTCGACTAATTTTAGTCCACGTATCATTAATTATTCCCAGGGCGCAAAATACATTGAGGGAATGGGGTAGTCTTATGCGCGTCGTATCTACGGTTTACACATGCATTTTAGTCGAAGCCCTCTCGCAATGCATGGAGGACAAAGGTACAAATTAGAAAAGGGGGAGAGAATAGAAGTATAGATTGATACTGCTAACGAGATTTTCTCGATGAAGTCTATAAATTCAATAATCATAGTCTAGCTATATGATACTCCTGAATACATGCCTGTTTACATGTAGTGAGAATATACAGTGTATTATGAACCTATACATGTGTGCTTATGTTTATTACCTATCATAACTGTTAAACAAACGACTGGGGAAAATCCTGTAATACTAGGTAAGTGTAATTTTAAGCGCATCATACTGCATTAGCAAACATGCATAATTAAACTCGGTGTTCGATGAATACATGTATTTCCAAACTTTAGCCAAATGAAGACAACTGAGCTCAAAGTTTAAATCACGTTACTGTGATTAAAAGATCAAAAATTTTATTATTTTGGCGTGCATTAAAATTTCTCCTCCCGTTAAAAGCATAATAACGTAGTTTATAGCTAAGAAGAAAATGAACAAAAACGTATACATTATTGCACTGTGCTTTCGGGAAACAATTAAAAGCATTTTAAAATATCGGTTGCTACCAAAATACAATTGGCAATAACTTAGAAATTAAGCTTTGATAGTGTTGTTTGCTTACGATTACAACATACCGTTAACAAGGTGTTCAAATAAGGGTAATTATTTTGGTTTTATTTCTATATGTTTGTTGATGGTTGATGATTCACCGCGTGTAAAAAACTAATCGTGACTCAAATTGCTTTCTGAAAATTATGACATACGCCTATGTAGGCCAATAGTGAAATCATAAACCATGCTTGTTTCCTCAACTTTGCATGAAGAGGATTTGTATACTCCACCCAAATGTTGATAAAACCATATTTTTATTCTTTTATCAAAATATTTTTTCCAACATTTTTTTTGGATAGGCCTATTCAATACTTGTATGCATGTTCACCTTGTTCAGCACGAGATGAATCATTCTTAGCGTTTTTGCTACGTGTCTGCTCTTATATTCTGTGAACAAGTTAGATGACACAATGATCGCTGCGAGAATAATTGAAAACCAGATCATAAAGTAGGCTTATATTATTAATGCAAATGCTGCAAGTAACAATCACCATGTTAATAAACCTGAACACGACCACGTAAAGAACTTGAATACGAGCATGGATTCTATAATTTTCCAGTTAGTATCATCATAGCTCGCCGTTTTTAAAATAAAATCCTCTATAGGTGACGAAAATATATTCAGAATTGATACCATTGGATTTTCCATGATGGCAATCAATAATACATGTATATTTTTTAAAAATAACTCGAAAAGAGTAAGGTTGAAAAATATTTTCAACAGCAGTTCTACAATTGTACATACGTGTACTACAAATGTCCGCACAGTGTTAAACACCAAAACACATTGGGATAATATGGATAGTAATAAGTATTACTCACCAAGCATTTTATTGGATTGGCGATAAGTACGAGAACGAATTGTGGACTTACCTATAAAAAGAAAAAAAAATCGAGTATAAGTACACAATTGCACAAAAACGCACACTAAATGATGCATTTGTTTAATTTGAAATTGTGGACTGCTTCCTATGTGAATTAAAGTGCATGTATTGACTGAAAATTCCTCGATGTGCGTGATTCATGAAAGTAAAGGCTTGACAAATAGCCCATGCCTCCGTCTGTAATTTGCGTTTGTCGTTATGCATAATGAATGGGCATGGCTTTCGTGGCAAATGTGAGGACATTCTGGCATACGCCATGGACTAACCCCTTACATTTGACGTGATTGGACTATATTTTGCTGTTATTCGTGGGCACTGCATGCACGGAAGTTTTTTTTCCCTCATAAAGTCTAAAAAGCTAGCAACTCCCTTTGCTTATTGGTTTATATACGCGGCATTTGAGTTGCACTTTGGCAATTGTTGCACTTGGCAAGTAATGACAGCATCAACACGAAAGCCCATATAGCTCTACTAAACACGGGTGGGCAATAAGATAAAAAGGAAATATTGGTCTATTGAGCATGCAAATGGACATCAACGGTACATAAAAGCACGATGTTCCATCCCCAATAAAATAGGAACATTGCATGCATGCTGAGCAATGGCGACCGTATTGCGTTCCCCATATATGGATTTTTTTACTTTTAAATATCTATCTGCCACGTTGTTTTATTGACCAAGTATATGACTTTTTTGGTGGACCCCACGAGACCAATGATAACCAAACAGTACCACTTCATGTGTAGAAATAAACGGAGATTTAGAAAGACCCCCTGGAGAGCCATGGGCGACCCCCGTATTAAAAACGCAAGTTTACATCAGTTACATGTACATCAGCTGCACATCTAAGAGCTAGCACTGTCTGCAACCTGGGCATTAGCAATTCTTAGGTTAGGAAGCTTTTGTTCAAGATTCTTCCAAAAAGCCTGGTGTACGTTGCATTTTTTACATCGTATAATGGACAAAATTTACCAAGTCGACTTAATAAAATACGTACATCCAAAAAAATGACATTTTAACAACGAAAAAGCCAGTTTAAAAAATCGTTTGGGGAGTGCA
Source organism: Rossiulus vilnensis (assembly GCA_034700785.1). Classification (NCBI taxonomy): domain Eukaryota; kingdom Metazoa; phylum Arthropoda; class Diplopoda; order Julida; family Julidae; genus Rossiulus; species Rossiulus vilnensis. The sequence goes on from JAQIXS010004527.1 coordinate 3,362, forward strand.
CGCTTGTTTAATGTTATCAAAAACGTAAATGCTGACTGTAGAAGAAATTGGTCAACACGTTGATAGTAAAGCATCTAGTGATCATTTTAAGTAGTGTCGAATATTGCAGCTGTCAAGATTTGTGCAGTAATCCTTTTAAGACTTGAGGCATATAAGGCTTCAGACCTCCCACCACGACAATGCTTAGAGATACACAAAATTAACACAGTCTTAAACTGATCTTGGATTTGAATTTTGAAGAATTTGCACTGTTAACTTCATAACAGTTGGCACTTAGAAGTGTAATGATTTTTGCTCAATTTTTTGCGATCAGAATTAGCCTGCAGGTTCTTTGAGGCTTCAGGCAATATGAACGAATAAATGTAACACTTGAGTAGGCAATTTATTCCATATAAACATTTCAACTTTCTGTCATATTTACATGCTAAGTAGCCTACTAGCCATAACGAATATCTATGCAAATGTGGGTCCATATCAATTGATAGACAACGACAGATCATTTGCCTTTAAACTTTCTCTTTGGCACACTGGGACATCTAATTCCAGGCAACATAAACTGTATGTGTTCGTATGACACATGCGATGAGCATATTTTTCGCCATATTTACCTTCGTTGTGAGGTATCCTCTCATATCTCCCCACTCCTGATTCCCTGCCCCTTATTCCCTCCTTTTTCAATTTATTCCATATAATGCCTTCCTATGTGCCTACGCTGAATCGAAGTATTGTCTTTGAAGTGCAGTTCTTTCCCAAGTGGCATTACCATAACAACAAGTTACAAGCATATAGAGAGAAATTTTTGAAAACTTATATACATATATATACAGTGTGGAAATTGATATTGATTTTCCGTTGGAATAAAGAGTATAGGTATGTAGCTTAGCATTGATATTCTGCTTCAGCAATGCTCCCGAAGGATACATCAACGACAGCCGTAAGTTTCTCCCAATTCACTCACGATGGCCATTCAGTGCACCATTGCAGATGGTCACATCTCTCCCTCTGCTCCGCACTTTGAATCATCACGTGCAAGGCGGCAGGGATATTCCAAAAGTACGCGCATTGAACACAGAAAGCTGCCCCAAGATGCACAGTATACACTGAACCCAATTCTGGGTTACTTAATAGCAATTATTATCGAAAGATCCCAATCGGAATCTCAAAGTTGTGGATGCAGACGTCCATAGGTAACATTCACCGATGATGTTCTACAGGAGTTAACGGATAATTTCTTTGAGAAGAAGCATCCTTGTGTAATCCAATGATGGATATTGGTCAACAAACAAATGCACTAAGGGCAATTGATCTTTTATGGCATATATTAGATGTGGGATATGTATGTGGAGGGGGGTAATGTAGGAGATATGTATTCCAGCTATACCAAGGTTCCATCAATTAATAATTACCAACGTAACACTTGTATTTGGTCAGCTTTTCAATTTGACCTTTTTATGTACATCTAGTGGATCTGCTTTAGTTGGAAGTTGTGGGGGGCCATTTACGAATTCTTCGATGATGTTGTCGTCAAACTTTTTGAAAGGCCTGTGACTGCTAGCGAGCGTTATCGAGTCGCGATCAAAATCTATGGCCAGGGAAACCGGTCTTCAGATAGACATCAAAAGTAAAAATAGTTTCCTTGAGTAATGGCGTAAGTGTTCGTTTGTCTGTATTCGCAAACTGGATGTGGTCCAACGTATGGATGGCCCATAAATCTCCTCTTCCAAGATGCGAACGTGTCACCCAGGGTTCCATATTTATAAATATAAATAAGGAATCTAAGATTGCCGTGGGCTCGTGGCACTCACATATTTTTCCCTTATGAAACCAGTCGACAGCTGGTCGTCTATCCGGAATAAATAAATAGCTTTTACGGATCATTTCCGTGAATATCTAGGCGCAAATGCGTTTTGGATATCGCCCGCCAGTGTCAACCGCAATGAAAATATATACTACTAAGTGCATTCAAAGGAAGGCCCCTGCATGGTCCACTCCATATCGCAATATAAACTGCCTTCTGCTGTAGAGCAGGTTAGACATCCCATATTTCGTGTTTGGGCTCCTTATGGTCACTGAGTCTTACTCGAGGGGCCTTCCGCGAAATACGTCACGTTTACTGAATCCCACTCCAACTCCCTTCAATGAGATTAGTTACATTCCAAAGTTGGTGCAATTGAAAAGTTGAAATTAGTGTTAGTAGTATAGGAAACGTCATCTGTGACCATTTATCAAATGGCGGTATCATGTTTGTATCATTGAATCTGAATAACTAATGAGATTATTGCGCTGGTTGCTTTTATGTTTTAGAAAACTGTTTCTGGAAAAAAAGCAATCCAAAAATGGAGATGGTTCAGAGATTAGTTTTGAACATATACATTTTGTGTACATTATCTGAAGATTATTTGGAAACGACAGAATTTTTAGAAAGTCAATGAATTCCATTCAATCAATTTATAAAATTTCAAATAATTTTTTTAATGAATTGAAGGAATTCAATTCCTTTCTTCCTTTTGGGTGGTCTATACCGTTATGAAATCTTTGTAATTAACATGCTAGTTCCATAAATTTTAATTTTAAGCGCCCTTATTAAATGTAGGTTCCAACCCCCTCACATAGAAATATCCATTTATTAACACTACATTATATTATTCACATTCAGATTCCTATAATATATTATTTATATCTTCCACTTAAGTAATAAGTACATTATAAGCAGTCATAAGTGTAAATTCCCTTTGTGCTTTGTTTCAATTCTTCTACAATTTAATTTTAATTTTATTCGACTGGTCAAAGTTAGTGAAACTGACTATGCTTACGTGTCGCACGTATTTTATGGAAAGCCCCTCATTACGCATCATCACTCGAGGATTCCTGCAGCTATCGATCTAGTTTGGACCACCGTGGACGTGGGTGTCCACGCGAACCCGATTAAAAAAGGATTCTTGAGTCGTCATGCACGACGTGCTAGGCCCCCTTCGGTCATATTTTTATGGCATGAAAAATTTAAAACAAGCTTGATGCGTAAGCCTGCCAAAGGCTGCAAATTCGTGCACATTGCACATTTTTTACGTGCAGATATATGCATCAATCAGAACTGCCTCAAGTTTTTATTTTCTAAAAACAAAAAAGTGGGCTTCATCATCCTGGTAGTCGGCTAGTTTATTGATGCTACTTATATGTAGTCCAAGATAAATGCACCTATGAAATTCGTAAAGTTCAACCTGTATCGATATCGGCGCATTTATTTCCAGTTCTTGCCGCACGCGAAGGTTGCTGAAATAAGAGGCCAATGATCGATTCGTCTAAAATAAAAACAAAGTTGTAGACGTGGAAAGGGGTGTGTTTGATAACCCCTTGAGGCGTTCACGAAAACACCCAATAAGTTACCTTTCGCAATTTATTGGCAGTGTAAATCAGCTAACGCAGTGCTTTTAATGATGTGCTCAGACAGTATTAAAAGTAAATTGTGTCACAGCCTGTTTTGCATTGCAATAATGGGGTTCATTTTTGATTACTTGAGGAAAGGCTCATACTTGTCCATAGAGATGAATTGTCTTATACCAGCTAATGGAATTTGCTAAACAAGTGCAGTCAAAGGAAATCTTGCCTGCTACCCTGCATAAATAGATGTCGATGGTGTCTTATTTCCAATGACGTAGAGAAGAGGCTAAACTTAACCAGCTGGAACAGAGGCAGTAAGAATAGCTTGCTGTTAACTGATTTTACGGATGACAATATGCATTGTTAAATACGGTGTGATATTACCGATTTCTGCAGCTGGTTTTAAATATTCTACATTCAGTTCATTATTTTTCGATTATAATGACAGGCTTTTATGCGCACAATAGTCAGCCATGATCTGATTACTTTGAAATTGAGATGTGGAGCATTCGAAATAATATAAGCTGCACGACTAAAAATTTTCAAAATGGGTGTACTTATTGTGGCTAGTTATTTGTTCAAATCGAAACTGAATGGCATATGTGTTATACTGTATTCATAATGGAACCATGCGTGGACAAAAGGAATCTTGAGGGTTGCCATTACAGCAACTTGAACATGGTGCATTGTGCGTTTTTTATGTGGGGGTCAGAAGTCAAAATTGACTTTCATTCATTCTTAAATTGCTCATTTTATTTACAACAACAGCATATGTTACTCCTGTAATTGGTGTCCCTTGTACAGTTCTATTTTCCAGGTTGAGTATACTTACATGTAATGAAGATAACTGTGTCATATATATAAGATACCACTTTTCAATTTGAACATGCCTGGTAGTAGGGGGTATGAAGCAACAACTTTCCTTAAGTTGATTCTAATAACAACAACAAAATAGTTTAACTGCATTGAAATAAACTTCAATGCAAATTCTTCGCATAACAGCGATTATTTGTGTTGTTTCCAGAATAGAGTAAAGAACAGTTGCTTTGTTCATAAATTGATATACGACTTAAATTATAATAAGTTTGTGCCGCTTAAGGGTTTGTAAGACCGATATAATAAGGGTTCGAGTATTATTCTCTGCTGCTGCATTATTAAAATAAGCAAGTAACGCTGAATTGTATTTCAAATGCTCAAGAGTTATAGCCGCAGAATTCACACACATAGTTTATGGGAAGTTCAAGGAAAATGGCCTTTTAGGCAGAACAGGAGACCTTTGCTACATAAAAACAGGCCAAGAAAATTGTGCCGTTGAAATGGCGTCTATTTCTTTTTTTTGCTTTAACGTTAAACGACTCTGAAAACATTCCCAATTCTTTAAACAAACTAATGCTAGGCTTTCTGGAATCTGCAAGAAGGGCGGCTTACGACCAGACGAGCATAGGAATTATGTCTGTCAGTAAACATCAGTAGTGCCGATTTGGTCAACATAATTGAGGGCGCTCACAGACACTTTAAGTGGCATATGCGTGCAAGGACCAGGTTGTGGCAACCTGTGGCCCTTAGCGAACAAGGTAAACACTAGCGGTCAAGGCGATATGGCTTGGACGACAAAAGCACAGGTGCTCAATTTATTCCTGTCCCTTCTCCAAAGTTCTTGACAATTTTTCGACTAAATACAGGTTGTCGAGCATGGCTGGGCTTTGGTTTCATGGAAAATAATTACATAGGTGCACAAATATTTTAAGAGGAACTATTCTGCAAAAACAGACGTCATCTGTCACCCATTTACTTTGACAATGACAAGCAAATGGATTTCAGCACGAAACCCGTGGTACATGCTTCAGTGCTATCACCGCCTACTTTCTGAATTATAACTAAAAGGTTATTGTTTGCGTGTTGCCTTAAGCCTGCTTCATGTCCATTGTCCTTTCACGCTTGATGGAAATTCCTCTTGGAGGGGATGCTAGGTCCTTTATAATGATAGCTGTGGTATTTTGATTTCGGTCATTTGCATTTTCCCTTATTCAATTTCAAAGGCTCGTATGTATTTAAATAAATGCGATATCATTACAAGACGTCCGAGTTGAGTCGTACCTCAGACTCTGGCATAATCGTATCACTTAATGAACGCCAATAAACCTGCATTTTAGAAACGAATTATTTTTTAAAGAAAATGTATGTTAGTTGTAAGTGCTTACAACATTTTCAGTATCATCATTCCTGTCATATCATTCCTGTGTCCGAACTAAGCCCAAGACTTTCCTGACATTTGCCATATGCGTGATTATTTACAATCCGTGTTTTTCTTTTTATAATTTTGAGCCATGATTCAAACATTAAAATAATGCTTGTCTCATGCAAGCTGGTAACTGATGTGAATACGACCCTGAAAACGTAAATATATATATACAGGCCTCTTGCATGGCTTGTATATTGCAAGCGCGTTGCACAGACGCAACTTCTGTAGACCGTCAGCGTTTAATTAATCTTGACAAGCTTGAAATTTGATTAGAAACTCAGAAGCCACGCAACAAGGGGAATTAACGTGGTAAAAAAAATTTGCGGCATATTGATAAGGACCAAAAAGTAGGTAATTGTTTTTATCTCGATGAAGGCGTGTGTGGTATTGCGCAAGGTTTAAATTTGCTTTGGCTATAAGGTTCAGCATGATGCCTTCCTGTAAATGTCTACACCAGTATGACAATGGGAAATACATGTAGGGATGATTGGGTTGTGAGTTTTCCTTCCTCACCATTTTTTTTTCAGATTCATTACTCTTCTTTACAGCTGATGGTGAATATTAGTTATTATGAACTGATCCATCTAAGTAATGCCTAATTGTTACTTTGGATCATTTGTATTAGTAAAACTGTTTCTATCACTCAAGTGACATTGCGGAAAATTATTATGAAAACGTATGCGTAACTGCCCATAATTGAAGACAAATTAAACATGTAAAGCAGTTTTTCATAAATTATTTTACATGTAAACACTGCAACATAACAAATTAATGTAGTTAACAGTTAATATATGTCCGCTCTAATTGAATTATGATTAGCATTGCTAATGTGGAATAAAGTAGTATAATTTGAGACACTTTGCCTTCTATAAATTACCGATTTGTATAGGTGAAAATGAATTCTGTACGTAATATTGATTCATTCTAGTTGCTGAACATCTGCATTGAAAAAAATACCATTGAACAGTCACGGTGTGAACTGAATTGGCAAACTATACGTGAATCAATGGCTAAATTAAAATTAACAAAAGCGAGTCTGGATAATAATGTTACGCGGCCTATCTCCACCCAGTAGTGACACATAATCCTATAGGGCATTCTTTAACGTTATCTCATGTTTGTATCTCTATTGTAATGCAAATGCTACTTAATGAACGGTTCGTTGTCGATTTACCCTCCCATTGAGCATCGCATATTGGATCACGCTGATATTTGATGTGCAGACGTTAATAGGATGTTTGTAAATAGGATCACGCTCATAAGGAATTAATAGCGGAACTCGTGTACTTGCTTACAGTTATAAAGGGTAATTTGTACTTTTCATGGCTACCTAAAAGCCTTCAGCAGGCACGTTCAAGTAATTATCATAAAAGATATATTGCTGGCCATGATAACTTCAATTAATTATGATGAATGCGAGTGAGCCAAAACCTAATCATTTCAATTGTTTGTATAGGCACATGTAAATATTAGTTTTCCGTTGTAAATGCATGGTGCGACGAAAGGTTTTGCTATTAAGACAATTTGCTGTGTTCCTTCATTTAAATAATTTTAACTCAACTACAACGTTAGATCTGACTTATAATTATATACTCCAGTCATGTAGATTTTGTGCTAAAATCTCGATGTGTGTGGTCGATGTTATTTCTACTACAACATAGACTTAATGAAGTAAATTAAGTACTTAATAGAAATCTCGGTTATTCTATATTAAAATAATGCGCATTTTAATCGCCCTGTATATGTTTATTACCGATTGTTATCTAGTGCAACTCAGATCATATTAACCACCATCTTAGGTAATGAATAAATTAATTACATTTTGCTTTATTTTATAAATGCACGATCATCTCATTAAATGTCGGTTATAAAAATTAACCAAATTTATCAACACAAAAAATAGTAAAAAAAATGTTGTCGACGATTCCAGCAAATTTTTATTACATTTTTTTACGGACAGCAACTGTTGTTTTTTGCATGTTTAAGTGTATTGAAAAGCGATACAGTTTAGCACGTGTGCAATTATCCACACGAATCTTACAGGTACAAAAATTGACTTTCTTTATGCCACCTAGGCCTATTCTTCAAGTTAATGACTTAGGTTAATAATAGTACCACGCACCATTAAGCTCCGAGGCATAGAAAAAGTTGAGTTGCAAAATGAAGGGGTACAAGTACCAAACCGGGGAATGCAGATCCATACCACAAGCCGACAAAACTCATTTATGCAGAGGACTTGCCGCAGGCTATATTTACGTTGTTTAATATTAAAAAGACGGTATTCGTTACTTAAACGCCTTTAGACATTTTATTTAATCAGCCACTCGGTATTGGGTCGCCTTGTTCAACAAGCCATGTGACCCTATTTCGGCATCGTTATGTTAATCCCATTAAATCTACTTAACCATTGCATAGGATGTTATTGCTGAGGCTTATTAATGGGAGACAGATACTCAACATCGATTGGTAAAATGGAAGAAAAATGGCCTTAATGACTTTTTATTCTATTTAAAAAAAAACACTATAACGAAAACCGTCCATTAGTTTTTCGGGATAGGGGCGTCACCACTCCCGGTTATATTTACATCTATATAACAGTGAAACTGATTGGTAGTGTCATCTGCTTCTGGAAATGTATACAGAAAAAAATACATATTTGTTCATTATTATTCAGGTAAACTTGCAAGTCACGCGAGTTTATGGGGGCTTTCCTACTCATAGAAGAGGACCCCAAAATTCTTGGCAAACAAAAAATCTCCATACCTTTAACTCCGCTCGTATGTATGGGAAGAATTAGAGGCCGGGCTTATAATATGCAAATATGCGTTAAAGTTTCCATTCACGGGTCCCTTGTCGTATTATGATATAACCTTAATCTCCTCTCAAAGTAAATAAAAAATATGAACACGTAGGCAGAAAAAATACTTCAAAGAAACGCCACCTCCACCCCTCCTGTCATCCCCTCCCCCCTTTCATGCGCGTTTGTGACATTTTCAAAGGCACGGTTGTAGTTTAACAATAAGTGTACAACACCCTCGCCACCAGGTGGGGGTGTTGCGGAGGCGCAGTGGTCTGAGAGCGAGCGAAATTTGTTACATACGTTTGAAAATAATACATGGAAGCTTTTCATGCATGCTTGAAAAATAATGCTGCATTCAGTTTTTGAACGGCTGTCAAAACTGTTCAGTAATTAACAAAGCTTTTCATTTGGCGCTATTCTCTGGCTTTCAAAGGACAAGTTGGCTTTAATGAAAGACAAGTCATATTACGTTGGATTGTGACTCAGTCACAAGCCTCAATAACAACACAACTGAATTGGCACGACTTTTCCATTTTTTTTTTCTCCCAGTATTTTTTTCTCCATCCAAAAATGCTTTTGATAAATAGATATGTGACATTCCCTCGCTCGCTAGGATAATGGCCTTATGAGCATTCATATTCGGCCGCCCGTGTCTGCAGTCCCTTTGTAGTCAAGTGCCAAAGTCACCCTTTCCTTCACTGCTGCTTAAGGGGCTCTTATTTCGATTCTGTATCCTCTTACCACCGCCTCATCCATGCATGCGTGTGTGTACCTCTTTTTTAAAACTGCCTTCCGGACGATTCATTATCTTGGTCCAATGACATGGACAAACGGTCAGATGGTGCTTTCTGCGAGCCTCTTTTTATTTTTTTGCGAGCGCAAATGCCTGTGCTCTATGCCTATGAATTATATCTTCCATTATGTTCAGTAAATGGACTATAATTACGACAATATGCTATATCCACCCTGTGGAGATGATGAAAGACTCTCCCGCAAGGTGCCAAATTGCCGCTTCGCTCTCTTTCAATGCCTCTCCTATGCAGGCACCGAGGGCAATAGACACCGTCCTGGAATCGCCTTAATTGCACCTGAGAAGGACTGCCAATAATTGCTGAAACAAGCTGCAACAGCAGGCGGGATCGACCACGATCTTCTTGCGTCAACGACTGTCTGCGTGTCGCCCTAGCTCACTGGGTGCAGGTGAGCCTCCGTGCGTGGGCACATCGCCACTCTAGCTGGATGTTGTGCTTGCAGAGTTTAGCAATAATTATGTGAATTAGTTGGGTGATGCGATATCACTACGTCTTGGGCAATTGACAGTCTATAACTGGAAGCCACGACTTATCTTACAAATTCTGCCAGTGTTTATATCGGTGCATTATCGCCCCAAAAATGCATGTTATGATCTTCTTTAAAATGGACATGTATTGGAGTTTTGGAAGCATTACCAAACATGGTCAAAATATTTGGCAAAGCAACTAACGTTTAAAAAACAGACGGGATTTGCGTTTATATTGATCAAACATGTTGTCTGGCAGCACAACCGCTGCCCAACACATGGAAGTTTGAGGGCGAGCTGGCTGATTTAGTAGCGTATAAATGCCATTTAATCGACTAGAATGGCTCCAGATATCTTCCAGAACGCAATTGGCAAATGCCCTCTTACTTTGATTTTGTCAGCCTTTAATGCGCCAACTGATGAAATGAATGATAGCACCCTGCCATCCATCTATCTCTTCTATTATTACACGGTCCGAAGCTTTCTTGCGCTCTGTATACCGTGCTAATTCACCAAAGAACATGTCCTTTTGTTGTAAATTTCGAAGTCATTCTGGTAAAAAAAGATAACTCCATTATAAGCAATTGTAATGTCACCAACTCGAGGGGGTTCGGGGAAGTGGAAAGCTGGAGGATTTTAGGATACAGTGTCATCGCAGGTGGATTTCGATGAATAGGAAGGGCAACAAGCAGATGGATAAAATCTTTGTTCCTCTCTATCACCGCAAACTGCCCATGAAATTATGAAGGACTGCATGCTGACTGACGAGCACGATTATTGTGATGGACGCGCGGCGATGTGACGAATGCATTCACAATACATTCAGATGTTTTTCTATTAGTTTATATCGATAAAATTGTCTGTACATGTATTGCTCTCCGCAATAACTGTCCATTATAACTGAAGAAAATTTGATTTACTGGCATCATTTTACCAAGGTTTCAGGCTCTTGCCACAGTTTCTTTTTGGCATCTTGTGGGCAGCCAACTTTGAGAGATACCAGGCATACAGTACGTACTTGGAATCTTTTAAGGAATATAATTTCTCCCCGTTTCATGGCTTCGTGTCTTGATTGACATATCCAAGCATTACGTGACCCTTTTGCATCGAGCTTCTTTGGATCTGATAAAATATTTACATCCTTTAAATAGATTATAAACACTTCTTGTAATCAAACACGCCTGGACACATTAATCGATAATTCGTCCGCACAGAGCATTCGTTGTTGATCACTGCGATCTGCGTTAATCCATGCCATTCTAGCAAATGTACATATTATAATAGGCTTGTAGCTCCATAAAAGTCATTATTCGTTATTTGTTTACAACCCAACCTAACCTATGATCCCGATAGCCAATTCTACACATCATGTTTAAAACTCAAGTATGGAACTGACACAGTATACAACAGAAACAAGATTACAATTCAACTCCATACAATGCCCATACAGTGCATGCTGTCAGCAAATATGTATGGTTGACCACCAGGAAAGTGTGACAAACATATTTCTTCACGAGTTCGTAAGAAATTATTTCTAATTTCTGCAACAACTTGGCAAATGTGAATGATGTAATTCTATGGCACGAACAAGTACATCTGGACTAAATATGGTGACACCATACGTGCAGTTTGCAGAGCTGATCTTCAGTAGTCGTGAGATTTTCGATTGCAGAAGTTTAAAAACAAGGGCAAGGATTCATTTTCACCTGTAGTTTTCTTTGTGACCCGACGAGGGTGTCTTGAAAGGTCGCAATTGGGAAGTAGAATTAAGGCCGGACACGCGAGACAAGCAGCCATCCTACTCCCCCCT
>JAQIXS010004528.1:0-14866 GCA_034700785.1 Rossiulus vilnensis
GCTTGACCTCCCCCCTTCAACCATATGGCAATTAGTTGCTGACTGTAGGGTACTGAGTTGAATTGAATTGAATTTCATGTTCCTTGGGCGGCCCTATACCATTAGTTCCACGGACCGGTAGGGGGGTTGGGGACCACTGGCCTATTGGATAATCCGGCATTGCATGGAAGAGCCCCGTTTACAGGGTGTCTGTCTAGCCTTAAAAAAAAGCCAGCGCTTTCAATAAGGCCAACAAACGTCTTCTTTTATATTGTTTACGTTATGGCCATACCAGGTCAATATAAAGCACCGTTTAATGATGACACTAGGCATTGGCGCGAAATGGGGCTCCTAAACGGGCGTCCAATATAAAAAGGGTTGTTTTTGTTTTACGACGTATATTTTTTGTATCACTCCGAGCTTTCATAGGACTAATTTTCACCCACGCAAAAAACCGATTAAACCGTCATTTTGCAGACGTATTTGTGACGCACATGTACAAAACTGGGGGAAAAAAGGCGAGTTGCTAGCCCGCATTTGCCCCTATATGCAAGCAACCACCGATTATTATTATTAAAAAAAAATTCAGATTCAATTTGAAAAAAATGCAAATAAGAAGAACGAGGTTCCATTTTGCATCTAGGATGCGATTGTCACAAAAACATAACTCAATATATAAATAAATAAATAAATGAAACAGTTTTTTCCGGTATTTCTCGTACAATGCCATTCACTTTCCCTGACTTTCCCTGACCAACCGAGTAAATTTCCATGACTTTTTTTTGGAAATAAATTATGAAGCCAAAAATCAAACTTGCAATGACATGAAGGGGGATATTTGTTAATAACAAACGTCAATTTCTCGCATCTCTGGTAATTTCTGGACAATTGCATTTTTACCAGTAAAATTAATATTCTATAAACAATTTTAACGTTGGTTTAATTTCCTGTGCATCCCCAGCACTTAAACTTTAAACTTTGACTTATGAACTGCTTGCTAGTGTGTGTAAATAATGGGATTAAATTTAGACCCCTTTGTCAAACTGCTCGATTAAGTATGTTTAATAGGTTAATTTTATACTGCGTTTTTATACAGTACATAATTTTAAAAACACAAACGAATATTTTTTCTGAAATTTAATTAATTAATCGTGGATTTTTTGTCCATACATATAATATTTATTCGACGCTATTATAGAGACAACGTCGTAGGGCGAAAATTTGCCCAAAAAAAACCACCAGTTCATGATTGTTGATTTTGGGCTACATTTTGTTTATAACATATGTTTTTTAAGTACTGAAAATCAAGATAGGCCTAACGTCGTAGGCGAATTTTTTAAAAATTTTGTATAAAACCTACATGTAGGTAGAAAACGATGCCTTTTAATGCTCGGAGCACCTTTCATCGAAACCCACTCAAAATTCAGCGCATTTTCCCCCGATTTTCGAGGCAAAAACGTAATTTTCCCTGACTTACCCTGACTTTTCCAGGTTCCGCACGAATAAGCCTAATTAGGCCTAATCTGCCGTTCGAGCGCGATGCATAATGGGATTTTCGCGTTCGAATTTTTGGAACGCGAGGCGTTCCATTCTTTCGAACGCGCGGAGTAGGCTTAATTACTCACTTATCAGGATGAAATAATAAGGTAATAATTCGGTTTTTTTTTGTTTTTTTCAAAATTATTCGGCAACATGAGTATGGTCAACAAGGCGCGCCTCTTTCCAGCTAACCTTCAGACGATTTCGTACGGAGATTTAAGCCAGATAAGCGGTTGCCATCACGGCGTAAACGGCCGAGGGCACACAAACCGCAATCGGAACATCATCGGTGGCAATTCCATTTCCATAACAAAATATCGATATCAAAAAGCTGCTTTCGGACCAAGAAAACAACCTTGCGGTTAGCTTTTTGAAGGTAAACATCGTTTATTTTTTTTTCAATCGGTGATATTCGTTTTCATTTGGCAGCCTCAGTGTGCGGAATATCCAAGAGCTGCAGTCTGGACTGGTCTAGTGCTTTTGTCCTAACCTGGGTTGGAAAGATCAGTATAATGATCACAGTAGATATTAGTATAAATACACTGGTCATGTACTGATATCATTAAAAAATGCAGTGATATCACTAACCATACTGATATTAGTAGTCCCAACAACCACTATAATACTGATATCACTAAGCATACTGATATCAGCAGTCCCAAAAACAAGTGTGTGCATATATGTATATATACACAAGTATAATTCTATACCGATATCACTAAGACCATGCTGATATCAGTAGAGAATCACATACTGATACTTTCTCCAGGTTAGATTTCGATTGCCTAAAGCGTCCATTACTTGATAAGTAATGGAACGCCTTAGGCACACGAAATAAATGTTGAAAAAAATTTCTGTACAAGTTTGGTGATCATTAATTATAGGAAAATATTCTAAAAAATAAATTATAAATTATTTATTTTGCCGATTAATTCGCTAAATAAAAGTACTGAGGAAAATACTTTAAAAAAACCCCATGATTATCAACAAAATATTTTGACTCAAATTCCTGTACAAAATTTGCTCAGAAATATTACGAATTAAAAGGAACGAATTTGTGAAAATCTAAGAAAACGTAAATAATGATTTCATAAAATGATTAAAATATAGGGAATATACATGTAGGATATTTTGCTAAAATATAGGATAATTAAACAAAAAATAGAAAATATAGGATAATTAAACCAAAAATAGGAAATATAGGATATTTTGCTAAAATATAGGATAATTAAACCAAAAATAGGAAATATAGGATTACTGGGATGCCTGATATCGATACCCCCTCCCCCCTACCTCGGACATCGAACAAATATCACCAAGGCCATAATTGCCTGTGAATGGTCGGTTGTGGGGAATGAGGGGAGGAGGGGGGGTAGGACAAAATTAATGAGGTGTTCATAAATGGATCACCCCATCATAAAGGCCTACCCATGAATCAACCCAAACTGTTTACAACAATGGTCATTCTTGCGATCGCCATCTTGAAACTACCCACTCTCAGTGAGCACTGGCGACGGAAGCCTGAGAGTGGTATGGTTTGTCGTTTTCTGGGCGTTTGCCATTTCACGAAAGCCTCTTTTTTTTTGGTCGGTTGCCCGTCGTTATTATAATTCTCCTCTAATAGTCGCTATTTTCTAGCCGTTCTATGCGCATGCGCCGTACTGCAATACCAGTAAGCGCAATATTAACACCGCCCACCGCATGTGAAGGGGCTTTTCGGAGAAATTAAAGGCGTAAGTGCCGTTGTAGATGCATGGGAGGGTGTGACCACTTGTTCGTCACCGAAAGTTTCATTAAGAAACGCTCGTCGTTCGATATGCAGCGGGGTTTAATTTCAGTCACTATTGGACAAAAATATACTGTATATATATAAAAAAAAATGAAAAAAAATTATATGCAGCGCCATCTATGTTGCATGCAGAGCGTCATATTTTCAATTAGAAGCTCTGTAGATACACGAAATTAGGCTGTCCGAGAGGGAAGTAAACGAATATAGGGGGTCAGCAAATTCGGACATGCAATCTTCCCTGACCTTTGCTCCAGGGTTTTGGGAAAATAAATTCCCTGACTGGATCACAAATGCCCGTAGATGAAAATGGAAAGAAAAAAAATTAACCATTTTTGAGATTTTTATTTATTAACAAGCGAAGTCATTTAGAGGATTTTGTTTTCACCATGAATTCTAAGATTTTCCATAACATTTCTAAACCGTTAAAATTACAAAGCTATTATAAATTCGGAATGTCATCAGATTTAAAAACAAAATAAAATCCAGTTACAACCTTTTTAGGATAGGAATCGGTTGGTTACAATCAGCTGAAAATTATTACATTGAAAGGGAAATAATTTCACCCATTAAATGACAATATCGTGGCCTTTCCATGATGTCCATGAATTTGTTTTAATTTCCTGACTTTTTCCATGACGTTTTATGCCAGTGACCTCTTAAGCTATATAATTATGACGGTAAATGTAAGACTGATATGTTGAAATTTATTGATTATTTTTTTTTAAAATAATGCACCTTTTCCCTGACTATTCCATGTCCTTTCAATGTCCCTGACAATTCCAAGTTTACCCAGGTTAACTACAACTACAAGTTAGGTTAACTTGTGGTTATAGTTAACCTTGGTAGACTTAAGGATTTTCAACCCAACGCGTAGTAAACATGGAGACAACCTGTTGCACGTAGGAATTCTGGGAAAATTACATCGTTTTACAAACCTTAGGTAAACCCACGGTTAATTTCTAACCAGCTGTGGTGCAATACACCTTTCCTGGATACATATGATGTGACGTCAGTTTTTCAATGTATTTTTGTGTGTTGAAAATGGCATTGTTTTTGTCCCAAAAAAAAAAACAATCCAAAAACAATTCAGGCTAAACAATGTTTTTTTGTATAATGTGTTTTTAAGCGAAATGAACTTATCGACGTCTTCAATTTCGATGGATATATTTTCGTCTTGTTTTTCACAGATATTTTTTTATCACTTTATTTGAGTTGGTAAATTTTGGTCGTACGCCTCCTTTTCCACTCCAGAGGCTGCCAACGCGCATGCTCCCGCGCATGCGCAGTCTGGCGGCCCATTGATTGATCAGGAAACAGGTTGATATAAGACGAGCGGGAAAAGTGGAGAGCGGCTCACTTTAAAAAAATATCTCGCTATTAAAAGGCTCCGATTTAGTCCGAGTTTTCGTTGGACAGAAGAAAAAAACAAAAAAAAGGACGTCCATCATCAAAATCGCGTACAGAAATATAATCGGAAGAAAGAAAGAAAAAACCGAGCGGAGATCCGGTTGACCGCTATCACTGGACATCGACCGAAAATCAGGCCAATCGACGTGTCTACGTAAATCGACGCAGAAATTAAAAAGTACCGGAGAGATAAAAAAAAAACCCGAAATTAATTCGAAGATATATTTATATAAAACAAAGGAGAAAGGAAGATAAATAAAAAAAGATTCGTTGCGGTCTTCGGACGTTGAAAAGTGGACTCTTGAAGATTCACGGAAAAAAAGATTCACGGAAAATCGACGGTACCAGAAATGAATTCGCAGTTCAGGTATAGAGCGATTTATTTTATTCATCTATTTATTATTTTATTTTATTATTTTTTTAAAAACTAACTAAGAAGGGGTACGAAGTGGATGGAGAGAGGTGTTTCATATGCAACCCTGAAATTTATTATTTTTAACAAAAAAAATATTTGAAGTTAAGAGCAATTGCTTTGCTTTTATTTTATTTATTTTCTTAAGTGATTTTTTGTTGTAAAAAAAACCCAACATTGTGAAAATGTGACGTTAATAAGCTCTGATTAAAATGAGCTGGTTTTATCCAGCCTAAAACTATTATTTTTAAGAAAAATTGAAGTAAAAAGCAATTGTTTTTTTATTGGTTTCTTTTAGTTTTTTTTCTCGAGTGATTTTTTTGGTAGAAATATTGAAATAATGTGACATTAATAGGTTTAAATCAAAAAAGCTAGTTTTATCCAGCCTTTAATTATTATTTTAAAGGTAATTGAAGCAAAAAGTAATTTGTTTTATTCTTTTTGTGAAAAATATTGCAAAAATTAACATTAGTATGTTTTATTTAAAGAGAGAGCTGGTTTTATCCAATCTAAAATTATTTTTTTTAAGAAAATTGAAGTTAATAGCAATTGCTTTTCATTTTTTTTGTTTCTTTTTTCAAGTGATTTTTTGTAAAAAAATATTGTAAAATTGTGACATTAATACGTTTAAATTAAAAAAGAGTAGTTTTATCCAGCCTAAAATTATTATTTTTTAAAGAAAAATTGAAGTTAAGAGCAATTGCTTTTCATTTTTGCAGTTTGTTTGTTTCTTTTATTAAGTTAACTCAGATTCAATAAGAAAACTGAATTTACGTTAAAAAATGTTACCACAAATTTACTTTCACTGCATGTCGAGTGAAAAGTGAGTTTTGCGATTGATTTTTTTTTGTTAAAGGAAAATATTGTAAAAATGTGACATTAATGTGTTTTAATTAAAAAGAGCTGGTTTCATCCAACATAAATTGATTTTGAAAAAATTAAGTAAAGAGCTTTTTTTTTGTCTTTTGATTTTTTTTTTTCTTTTAAAGAAAAATTGAAGTTATTTAAAGAAATTGCTTTTTCTTTTTTGGCTTCTTTGTTTCTTTTTTCAAGTTAACTCAGATTCAATTACAAAAATTGAATTTACGATAAAAAACGTTTTCAGCAAATTTACTTTTACTTCATGTCGAGGGAAAAGTGAGTTTTAAAAGTGATTTTTCAGTTGAACTAAACGAAAAAAAAACCGAAAATTCCAACAACGTATCAGTTTAGCTTATTTGTTAATTAAATATTATAGTAATAACAAAAGTGACATAAGCCGATTTAAAACTAAACAACCTTTGTCTTAATTGTTAGTAGAAGTTTATTAAAATTTATTCTTACCGAATTAAAACTAATTGAAGTTTATTTTACAGCGTATAAAATGATAAATTTCACTATGTAACTATAGGATATAAATTCTAAATATTGCAAATATTCTGGACTCTGATCGTTTTAAGTCAATTGAGCTCTGCCAATTTGATTTTTATAAAAAAAAAATAAGCATTTGAAAAAAGTGGGAAAAAACTTTAAAGGTGCATCGTTTCTAAAATATTACAAACATAAGTTATAAACTGATAACACTGATAAAATCTAATAAACTGATACATGTAAATCTGATAACTGAAAAAATCACTTTATAAAGTGTTAAAAACTATACGAACTACTTTCAATAATAATAGAAACGTCAATTTAATATGTTACTAAGCTTAATTTTATTTTTCTTTCGGAACATAAAATATTTATTTACTTCAAGTATTTTCACTGGTTTTTGTTTATGTAAAAATCTAAAATTTGAAATGGCAGAAGTAAATATTTGTACTGCCTTCATTTGTCAATGTTGTGTTTTTTTAAAAAAATACAATTTGAAATAAATACAATATAAGTTTCCCCTAAAGACATCCGAAATTTTATGTATTTGTTTTGTAAGAAAACGCCCTTTAAATATAAATTCTAAACTTTGAAATTCAAGCGTTTTATTCGTTACAGTCTAATTCATAATAAATTAGGGTCTATTAAATGCCCGATATTTTATATCTCCGAGGGTTTTACACGACTGAAACGGGGCTCGTTAACTCACGCCATCTTATCGTAATTAATTTTAATTATTCATCGTGTTTATGTTGCGAAGTTTATATCGGACGATGATCAAATATTTGCGAAAAGCAGCGACGAAAAGTTCGAAACGTTGCTTTTTATATATAGATAAACTAAACAGATTTAATTAAAAGCGGATTTTACATGGAAAACATTCGCGATATGGGGCATACATTATTTATTTTTCATGGCGAGGGGGAGAAATCGTTTAAATAAAAAAATTGTTAGTGAATTGCTCGAAAAGGTCGCTTTTCGACAAACTTTGAAATTCAAAACTTGAATTTGAATGAAACATGTAGGATGTTAAGAATTCATTGAAAAGAGGAATTTGAATCAAAAGGAAGCGAAGCGAGGGAAAATCGGTTTGTCCAAATAAAAAAAAAAAAGAAGAAAACGTCTCGTTTATATAATTTTTGTAAATTTCAAAGAAAACAAAATCCTCGAAACCGTTGCTATTAGCCAAATTTCAAATGCAATTTATTTACTAAACTCGAAGAGAATAAAGTCAATAACATTAGGGCTCGGTTAGTTACATAGTGAATGAAAACATCTCGTCTTTAGAAGTAATAAAATAAAACGGAAAGCATTGATTATCTTTCTCGTCTTTTGTTTGATGCCTGGGAACTTCTTTAAATATTTACGGAACTTGTCAAACATAACAGATCCATCAGTCTTTTATTTCGTGGGTTTTTTTAAAACCATTACATGAACGAATACAGGAATAGTCATAAGTCTGCGATACACATCGTCGGAACATGTGCTTATTTCCGAAGTTGTGGCAGATTTTTGTGTGCTAAAGTCGGATTAACAAAAGAATAGAATGAAATTCAAATGCACCCATTAAAATGGCAAGAGCCTTTTGTGCGATTGCTTTATCCTGTCCCATGTCTCGTTTTACATCCGGTGGGCAGTCGCCAACTAACCTTGGCATCAGCGTGGCTTATCACGTGCTGTTGGAAGGCATAACTCACCCGGTCAAATTCAGCTTCACAACAGGTGGTTCGATTCAATTCAACTCAGTACCCTACTAGCAGCGAGTGGTATGCCACGTGGTAGAGGGGTGTAAATCCATCAACCCAATATTATTCGGTGATTGCCACCTCCAATGGGGTGTAACACCAACATCATTGTAAAATTGAATTTCATGCAGCAGATTAAGGCACAAAGGTCCTTTGGAAGAGCATTCCAACGTCGTAGGGCACGCAAGAAAAATGACCAGTGGTACGGATCTGAATGTGCTCTCGGAGTGCCACAAGTGGTTAGGAATGACAGTTTCTACCACCTCGGTGGTTACGTTTAAAGATTCCCTCCACCAAATTACAATTACCTGATAAGGTTAATTTTTCAAAGAGCCCCTTGCTTTGAGCTCCCAACTTGATCGCAAGGTCCCCCATTGTAGATCCTTGATCAGTATTGTGTGATGTGTGGTGCTAGGTCGTTGAAAGGTCAACCGAGGTGTTACCGGGAGTGACCGGGATCAGGAAGCGCAGTCATGACCTGGGAGCACTCGTGTGGCACTGGGTGACTCGTGGTTGTTGTCCATGGATTATCCGGTGTCGGAAATTACATGCCGAATGATCGTGTCATGGAATGATGAGAGTGCTTCACTGTTCCATTGAACTGTGTTATTGTTTAACAATGGCAAGAGCTCAGCGACAGTCTTGTTCAAATAAGAGGAGAGGATCCAGAGCTTTAACCAATCAGAAATATTCAGCTTATAGATCATGCTTTCCAGCATAAAGAAAGTCGCGCCTAATCGGCGCCGGTGCCCACCAAGGGAAATGAGTCATGGGACAGGAAAGATTAACCGCACAACAGGCTCTCTCTTACTATTGGTCCATTTCAATTCCCAGTATACTCTACATTTAACAAGACTGTAGGTATCTGGTTGCTGGCTCCACTAGCCAGCCACACTGAGTTTGACAAAGAATGGGGTGGATATACATGTAACCATAATCCACGCATGCTACTCTATTTCCATTTTAGGAATTATTATTATTATTATTATATCATTATTATACGTGGCATTTTTAAGCCTAAAACACGATTACGCGGTTATGTCTGGATTAATAATGAATGCCAGTAGAAAAGTGCAAATGTCATCGGGAGGGTCTCGCAAATCTTACGAACATCAATAACGTTCTAAACATGGTAGCAATTTTACACAGTAGCAATTCCGTCTGTTGTTAGAACCTACAATTGTTAGCAGTCATTCGTTGCACTGACCATTGCCAAAATTTCATCATAATTCAAACATGAAATCAAAGCATCTATACCATGAAACTCGATTATTTCTGAATAATGTTCTATTGTATAACGGGAGTGTTTATGGGTTAGCCCGTATCCCATGGGGGGAGGGGTGATATGCAATATATTATAAGTAACGTATGAATGCTTCCTAAAGGTCAAATTTTTTTTTGTTTTTTGAAAAAAACAACAACTTACGTTTCTCCACTGTAAAAATCTCCCATAATCTTGGGAATTTTCAATGATATAAGGGTTATGACTGAGACTCAAAGTAATTTCTCACAAATTTATCATTCAAAATAAACGAAGTCCATTTGGACCCCATAATAGCATTTAAGACCTACATGCATGTTCGACCAATCCTTGAGCATACCAGTGAAAATCTGAAATCAACACTTGTTGAAAGATATTAAGCTTCCGGAGTCTGTTTTCAAAAACGCTTTTACTAAGAGGTTGGTTGGGCATCAAGGATCTTTCGTCATACGTTGAAGATACTTAGGCTCTTTAATGTTGATTCATGGGTTGATTCTTTGATTCTGTTAAAAGTTAGCCCTCTGGTGGGGAAGGAGGTGGCATAACAGAAAGATGACATGGGATTTGGCCAGCCCTGGTGGAAAGATCAGTATGATCAGTACAGTGGATATCAGTACAAATATACTGATCATATATCGATATTAGTTAAAAAGTGTAGTGATATCACTAACCATACCGATATCAGTAGCCCCAAAACCACTATGATACTGATGTCACTAACCATATTGAAATCAGTAGTCCTAAAAATTGTACATAAATATATAGTGATATCAGTATAGAATCATACTGATATCGCTAAGGTTGTACTGATATCAGTATAAAAAAAATTTTCTGGAATAATTTAAACCATTGGGATTTTCACTAAGTATCACATTTTGCATTTTAATATTGATAAGCTCTTGTAAGTGATAAACTATTTCGCTCATTTGATGTCCTTATGCTTTTTTTGGATTAAAGTTAATTGTTACTATTATTATCATCATAATGCTATAAAAAATCTGGTAATTCTAGGGTTAACAGGTGTCTAAAATAAACACTATCACGTGTACTTTCATACCCTGGACACCCTGTACGTTCTGGCACGACGTCACCCTCGCTTCAAAACCGGATGCGACCTTTGATTTCATTTGTTTTTTATTTCGTTCCCCCAGGATTTTTCGATAAACTCGAGGATTTTTCGATTAAGCGATTGTTACGCCGCTTTGATTGCCGGATAAAGAGCAATCAACGCGATAGCCACTCATTTTTCGCCTCTCGAAAATCAGGTCGTAATTCGGTTAGGACTTTTGAAAAGTTTGTTGGAAACCGGAAGTACACGGATTGGAGAAACGAACCTCCAAGAAGGGAGGGTAATATTGTGGAAGTGAAAGAAGACCCCCTTCGAGAGCCTCTACAACAAGATGGCGCCCGGAGATAAGCAGTGCTCCCTGTTGTAAAAATGGTTTTTTTTTTTGTAAAGGCGAACGTTTAACGGTTAAGACCCAAAACTACTACTACAACATCTTAAAATGCGAATACTGGAATCCCCTGGAAAATAAAAATGGTTCAACTTTTCCTGACTTTTCAAAATATGTTTTTCAACCAATTTTCTCCTGACCACAGAAAATGCTAAAGAAAAAGTGATATATGCAAACGCAAAGAACGCCATTTTACGTAAAACTTTACATTCCTGTTCAATTTTTTATTGAAAACTTATTATTATTATTATAATAATAAAAAAAAAGAATTTCCTATTTCTATAGATGTAGGACTGACTGAGTGCACCATGTGCATTTATATCTTAATTAATGCACGTATCAAGCACTGGTTCGTTTTGGATTTTCCATGATTTTCAACGCCATTTCCATGCTGTTGAAATCCTAAAAAATCAACTTGAAATACAGGAATTTAAATACTTTTTTTTAAAAAAATGTAGTATTATTTATGTGAATTCCAAGAGAGCTCTACTTAAATTGCAACAAAGGACAGAAATTCGGTAATTTAAAAAAACTCCTAAAAAGTAATTAAATTAATAGGAAAATTCATTTGATGTGAATTTAAATGCACAAAAATGCAGAGTGAATCAATGAAAGGGACAAATGATTTCATGCATGCAATGTCAGAATCATGATTTTTGCATGACCTGTTTTTTTTAATGTCGCGACTTCTTATGCCAAAATTGTAATTAATTCAAAATTGTGAATTAATTCTTAAACATCATGATTTCTCATCCAATGTATGGCCGAAGTGTTGAATTTCCCTGACTTATCCACGTCTTTCCAAATTCCCTATGATTTTCAAAGGGAACCCTGGAACATTTAACGAGTTTCAGCATTTTCCGGGCCCCCCGGTCACGTTTTGGTCCGGCCTAATTTCGCAACTTTCAGGCACATTTCAGCCAAATTAATTAATTAAACTGAATATTCTACTATTGATCTGGTTTTTAATCAGCACCGTTGACATTTCAAATTCGGTCAGGGATTTGCACGTTGATGGCGAGACTGCAGACAAAGTGACAAACAAAATTTGACATGTGACCTTTCCCCCCGGGCGAAATATATCGGCACCTATCGTCATCAGCCACGTGATGCCGTTCTATCAAAGATTTAATTTAGTTATTGTTATCCAGCTGGTGATTATAATTTTTTTTAAAAAGCCTTTTGCCCCTTGTACGTAGGCAAACACTGATTACAGGCGCGCTTCGATGGGCTGCCCCAAATTTGAAATTCATTCAGATCGAATTTATCAATTCTGGCTCATTTATGGAGGATTCAGGGGTTTGGAAATACTAGCAATCAGCTTCATGTGTGCACTACTTATCTTTATTCCCCCCTCAAATTATTGACCGATAAAACGCAATTATGCGCGGCTAATAACCGCATTACCGCAATAGTGGGGATTGGTTGGGTGGGATGTGTGTGTAATCCATCTAACCTGATGGTCGCCATCATCATTGTCAAACTGAATTTCTATAAATTTAGGGCTGTACTAAGACCAATAATTTGGATCCGAGTGGATTGCTTGGATATACACAATTTACGCAAGTGGGTTTGGATGCGAGGCTATACCACCTCTTTGATTTCTTTTAAAATGATTTACTCTACCCAAATCAGTATTCCCAGGCAAAGCATTTTTTTTCAGACTTTTAATCTGTAACTTTTAATGGCATATATTTTAAAATTGTCAAATTTAACCGGGTATGTGTAAGTGTTGTATGCGAGGAAAAACCAAACGGATCCTTGGCTAGGCAAGAACTGCTAGATCCTAATCAAGTATGAAGCACAGATGATATTAATAATAATAATAATAATATCATTTATCCCAATAAATAAAAGGAATATTCAGGTTGTAACCTATAATGGTATATATTCAAAATTGTTAAATTTGACCGGGTATGTATACATACACCATCTGTAAGTGGTGACTAGTCAAATTTAACAATTTTAAATATATACCATTAAAAGTACAACCTAAATAGTTCTTTCTTTACTGGGATAAATAATACTAACATCGTTATTATTATTATTATATCATCTGTGCTTCATACTTGGTTAGGATCTATCAGTTCTTGCCTAACCAAGGATCCGCTTGGTTGCCCCCGTCGGTCGACAGATGGCGTTACCAGCAGCGAAACCGGCACGTGCGCGCGTTCCATTGGAACGACCGGCCAGTGTTCCAGAACGCAGTAACTGACCCCATTCCATTTAGTTTATTGCATGGCGATGGCGAAAGATCCTTAAGCTCTTTTTTAAAAAAACAACAACATAATGTGTGATATTTGTGTTTGAGAAGGTAAACAGGTAAACTGGTCGTTGATTCTTCGGTATTTAATAAGCCCGGGGGTCGATCGCTACTAACGTTATTATTTTTATTGATGTTATTGGTGTAATTTAAGCGCAATAATGACTTCGTATAAGAAGAGAGAGAAAGAGAAAAACAAGGAATAGAGAAAAGAAGAGAAAGGCAAAAAGGGAGAAGAAAAAAAAAAGACCAAGGGGGAGAGAGAAAAGCGGATTAGCCGCTGAATTGGTGGACACAACGCCGCAGTTATTAAAAGGTAAAAGTAATTAGATTTTAGGATTCAATTAAAAAGCCAACATATCGCTGGCGGACGAACGAACGAACCCCTTTTACGACCAGGCGGTTGAAAAAGCAATAAAAGCGGACGGCGTTATTAGCGCTATTTACCCGACACCGACACCCCGGATTCGATTTAATAACGCCTATTTATAAGGGCTTTTTTGTTCACTTTCGGATTAATTAATCGAGAAACAGGTCCCGAACTACCGCCTACGACCAATTCGATGCCCCCGTGCACGCAGCGCCATCTGTGACGCATTCCGCGCAGCTCGTGTGGCATTTCATGGAAATGCTTGGTAAAAGTAACAAGGAAAGCTTACGTTCAATTTAATTCAATTCAACTCAGTACGCTACTAGCAGCCAGTAATATGCCATGTGGTAGGGGGGTGTAATCCATCGACCCAATATTATTGGGTGATTGCCACCTCAATGGGGTGCAACACCAACATCATTGTAAAATGACACGCAAGAAAAATGACCAGTGGTACGGATCCGAATGTGCTCGGAGTGCCACAAATGGTTAGGAATGACAGTTTCTACCACCTCGGTGGTTACGTTTAAAGATTCCCTCCACCATATTACTATTACCTGATAAGGTAAATTTTTCAAAGAGGCCCCATGCTTTGAGTCTCCCCCTTTTACGCAAAGCCGCCATCTAAGCTTATTGAGGCAGTTTTGCAACTTTCCTTGTAATTGCCACGAACCTCCCATCTTGAAATACGGACATTTCAAAATGGCGAATCCGAGGTGCACTTCTCTTTCATTGGTTGGAATTGATGCTGCAGACGCCGTTGGAAAGGGTGCGAAAAATACCGTGTTCCTATTGGCTGGAGCTTAAAACCAAACGACGAAAGTTCGCTACATCCATCTTGCTTAAAACCTGTCTAGTTGATTTTTTTTACTTCAGTGAGCGGACCATAGATGTACCATGTAAACACTAATTTGATTGTTTTTTCTATGTTGTTGACGTGGTAATGGTTATTGAAGGACTTTATTTTGTTATTGTTGCTGAATAAGTAGGAGTGGTGGTTCTTATTGTTTTTAGTGTTAAGTTTGATGAATCCTGATTTCTGGGTGCTTTCGCAAAACGGGTCAAAATGTTTTACACTATCAGATGTGATGAAAGGTGTGTCAATGTAATGACATCAAAAAGGCTATTTTTGAGCTTATTGGCCAATAAAGTGATTAGTTAAATGATAGAAAACCTCACACGTAACTTTATGCTTCACTATATATCCAACGTATTTGATTTTTACGACTCGGGTTTTACTGTCAGAAATTGCAAATTGATAGGCGAGGCAGTTCAGAGATCAATTTCCTCCCCC
>JAQIXS010004529.1:0-14864 GCA_034700785.1 Rossiulus vilnensis
CCCACCCTTCCTGGAAAAAATACGAACATGACCATAGAAATACAGTGTAGTCAAAAAAATTTTGAATTTCGACCAAGCCTCCCCCTCCTTCCTCATGAATAAAGGTTATTCAACGTTGATCCCATGGAACCACCGAAAGTTTCCGAAGCGAGGTTTTAAAACATGGAAGGAATGAATGACATCAATGGGCTGCTGCCCTTGTCTTGACAAAAGTAGGTGTTTTGAACGTTTATTGGAGGTGCAATATGTGTGGCACATACGACTTTATGAAAAAATTTCGACAAAAACAATTGTTTCACTAAGTAGGCCACCCGTTTCTGCTTTCGAAATTAAATGTCAGTAGTGTACAACGTCCCAACTTATTTCGTCGAAATCAAATTAGTGCTGTGTTTTCACGAAACTATTCAGTTTTTTCCCTCTCCTGAAAGTTGATGTTTTGGTCCTTGATAAGTTATGGTTTGGCACCCTTTAGTGCTAATGAGTACGTGTATAGCTTCTGACGATTAAACGTAAATGGGTTCAGGAGGCGTGGAAGACAAAAGTGAAGTAGTTTTTCCCTCCATATAAAGAATGAAGAACATAAATTAAAGAAATGGTTAGTTTTGCAACTGATACCGCCTATGCAGTATTTTGAAAGACAGATTAGTCCAACGTCCACGAAAGAATGCTTGTATTTTCTCTATGTGTGAATACATCTACATGTAGTAGTCTGAGCTAAGCAGTTTATACTTAAATGATAATCAAGTGAAGACATAAATTTGACCATTCGAGATGAGGCAAAACCTTACTGGAAATTCCCTGGCTTCAGTATTTTGTAGATCAGTTTTGTTTCATAGCTTTTCCCTAATTCCCTGAATTCCCCGCGCTACGAATCATTTCCGGCGTGTAATCACAGTCGACAAATGATCTTATGGCTTCGGGGATGGCATTTTGGGTAAAGTTTTCCACTGTCTCCTCTGCCCCGAATCAGTCGCACGCAAAAATGATTGCTGTTCTGCTTTTAAAAATGAAAAATGAAGAATTGACTTTTGCGATTCGTCCAGCCATCGGACTTTTTTTTTTCCGTACTTTTCCTACCAATCCTTCCCCCCAGCCAGCTCTCCTCCATCTCTGCCTTAATCGTTCTCATCATGACTGCTCTTTCTTTAATAATTCGCCTGGTTGCCCCTGGGGCCTTTCGTCTTACCTTTTGCTCCCCTCGCCATTGTTTGACCCCCCACCTCCTCGGGAATCTCCCCTTTCCATCTACCTGTTGTCCCCCTCCCCTTATCCCCCCGCGGCCATTTCTCGTATGCACGCGTGGTACCTTGGCTACGGCCAATCATGGAGCAGCGAAATCGGAGTGGGGCGCCGCTCCCCTGTCACCCACCCCTCCTCCCCCCCATCCTGTCACCCACCCCAGACGCCATCTTTTGGGGTTATGTCAAAGGCACGTGATGTGCGTGTACAGGGTGTCTGACCCATATCGGTGGGTGCAGGCCCGGTTAAGCATCCTCAGTAACTTCAGATTTGGTTTACACGGTATAGAGAGCGCTAGCGAGAAATCAAGGGAGAGTCTAGTTGAGAGACCCATTTTTGGCTCTCGGAAAGTTGCTCTCTTAAGTCACGATAAGTGTCGCCCGTGTTCGTCGCCGTGAATCAGTTCATTTCAAATCATTTTAGGTAGGTTTATGCTAATAACCAGCAATAATGCTGGGTGCCCATTTCGAGAGGGGAGAGCGATGTAGCTATCTTTAATAGCCTAATCTCAAACGGTCTGTCCACTCTAGTTTTTCTCTCGTGAGATTGAGCGGAGAGGGAAATTGCAATATTAACTCTCGGATCTGTTTGATCACTTGATCAACAGGGGTGACAGTCGTATTGGGAAGTTTTCTCCGGAAGCCTGAGCTCGTCCGTAATCATGTCATTACTTTTGAGTGAGAGCACTCTCAATTATCCTAATGTGAGAGCCACTGTCCACTTGAGAGCTGCGTGCTCTCCGAGAGTGGCACTCTTTGTACCGTGCCCCACCTGCGTGTTTTGAGCTCTCGAGACCCTACTTTCGTTCTCACTTCTCAAATGGACACGGTCGAACCGATTCTGTTCGTATCCATTGCTAAAAAATTCGGCATGCTAGCAGGGGTCGTCCATAAATTCTAAGGTGCAACATTTATGGATAGCCGTCTAAAACACGCTCGTTCAATGATTTCAGCTCTGGCAATGTAAATAGTGCTCTAGATTCAAGATTCGTCATGGTCCAGGTCAGTTTTGCATTGAAACAATTTCTTGCTGGTTGAAATCTGAATTTCAGCCAAGCTCGGTTGGGTTTCGCAGCTAAGACGATTTACCGGGGTTCGTGAGTCATCGTTTTAGCGTGTAAACTGTGTGATGAAATGGCACCAACTTTTTGTGAGTTTGATACAGGCTCGCGTATCACCTGAATCGGCACCTTGTGGCTGATACAAAATAGTGTTGATTTATAAAACAGATTAAATGACAGTAAATAAATACGCAGGCCAAAATAATAGGAGTTCGGATAGTCAGCTGGAATTTCCGAATTTAATACAGAAAGAAATCACTGTAAACTGAAAAAATAAATGGTATTCACTTCACTGCTGACTGTGTTTATGATAGGTATCACTGTCGATCCGATGCTTATAAAACATTTGAACTAATATTAGGCCTATGCATTTTTTTTTTTCAATGTGAAAACATTTCAAATCGGACCGATGAGGGTCTAAAAATCATGTAAATTTCAGAACTCTTTTATGGATGCATGGGAAAAACCTGAACTTCTGGATAATTGTCATCCGACTAGGCATTGCCATTCACTGCTAGGTTTCGAAATCGAGATCGCTGGCAGTTTCTGGCTTGCTCATGGTGGTTTCTTGGTCAAGTATCAGGCGGACTGCTGGTCATCGCAGATGGCCACGGCCACCCTGTACGATTTTCCAGCTTTCTGCGGGCAGCCTTCCCCCACCACGCATATCCCATTGTTTTTAATTGAATAACTTAATTGGCCTCATAATTCTTCGGGGTATTTATCTCCGGCGAGCTAGCGCAGGTACAATATCGTGACTTCGCGCCCGATCTAGGCCTTGGGTGGCGTTTTCTCACCGAATGGAGGAAGGGGGGCTTGCCAACTCCTTTTTTACGAGTTTTTCGCGTTTCCATCTCCCCCCCCCTTTCTTCGGCTACCTGTTGCTCTCTCTTTGAATGCCCCTTTTAGGCCGCGCGTTTGTTTTCATTCACCTTGCTCGGGACGCTCGTTGATACCGTACCTCTTTTTTTTTCCCTATTTCTTCTTGTTTTTGTTTTGCCCGCCCCGTTTTCGGAGCGCCTGCGCGGGAGGCTAGGCGGAAGGCCTCGCCGCGAGGCTAGCGCGCTCATTGGCCCGGCGGAGGGCGCTGGCTGAGCGCGGCTTGACTTTTTGCCGAAAGGAAAGGAGTCAGCCGAACTTACGCGCACAGGAGGCGGCAGTGAAAAGTCGCCGCTCGCCCGTGTTTTCTCGCGGTTCTCGGTCAGGTTCGGCGATCGGGCTTAGCTATTCACTGCGGACAAATTACGCGAATAAGGAGCGCGGTGAGACATCGGCCCGGGAACGCGTCCGATACTTCGGTTCTTGACTTTTTTTTTTTTTTGATACCCCCCTTCCTCCAACTTTTCAGATATCGCGAGTGCGGGTTCGACTCTGCGAAAATGTCGAATTGCACGTGCGCAGGGGATCGTTGACGTTCGAAAATTCTCGTGTTGGGTCGAGTTTATTTTGAACGGTTTGGAGCATCGGCCATCGTGGAGTTTGTTTGGAACGTTGTGAGACGTGCTGTTCGTGTTGCCTGCGCGTAGAACGTTTCGTGTCTGGCTGGAGTGAATTTGCAAAACGCTGAAATCGATTTTTATTTTATTTTTTTTTCCAAAGTTTTTCTCGAGTGGGATTGAACGTGGGAGTTTGGCATTTGGAACGGTCGGATTGCAATCCTGTTTTCGAACGCTTTTCGCTTTTAACGCTGTCAGTTGCGCGCGTTTTTCGAAAGTAGCTCCCGTGCTGGAACGCTTCGGAAAACCCTGGAAACTTTTTTGTCAGCCGTAACTGTACGGAGCATCACCAAACGTTTTGTAATTGTGAAATCCGCCGGAGAGGAAACTTGTTTGGAACGTTCACTTCTCTACCTACCCGTTGTTTTCAACTTCGATCTGCACGCGCCTTCTTAGGACGTTTCGTGTTCGGCGTTCCGCTTTCAGTGTCTGTCTGGAGTGCATTTGGAAAAAGCTGAAATCGTTTTTTTTTTTATTAATTTTTTTTTTCACTAAGCGCGATTCAACGTTAGGATTTTGGATTGTATTCCCATTTTTTCGAACGCTGCTGCTGCTTGGTTTACTTCCATTCATGAATGTGTGACCACAGGTGGACGTTTCTGTGAAACTAAACTCAATTTTCGAGGTTTTGCACCGCGCTGAATCATGAATCGTCCCGAATCGAGATCGAGTTTCGACGTTCCGTGCCCGGACTCGCGCTGATAACAAATCTGTCATTTTCGCGTTTTTTTCTTCTCTGTTCACGTTTTTGATTAATTCTACGGCGTTTTCGGATTCTCTTTTTCTTTACACAACATGCATTGTTATAACGCGACGAACGAGTTATGAAGAACCAAATGGATTGTGTGATGATGACTGAAAGACGCCCCATTGTGGCCCACCCACGCGTCTGGCAGCCATGGTATATCGGAGGTAAAAAAACCCAATTATTTTTTTCCTGGCCGCAGAAATTTCATATTTCTAGACCCGTGCCGCAGGTGAGCGTCGCTGGCGACGCCGTGTCTTCCTTCAACCCCCCCAGTATCTACCCCTCCAGTGACGTAACAGACAAGATGGCCGCCGTTGCGGTCGACTGATTCTGGCACCACACCCTTGTTTGGTTGGTAGCCACTTGATGCTCCAGTGTCCACAACAGATCAGAACGGTCATTTTAAGTGCAGAAAAACAGTTCTGTAGTTTCATTTGCACACAGGGTTCCCCTAAACCTGGAAAACATGGAGTTGCCAGGGAATAGGAATTTACTTTAAAACAAAGTCAAGGAAATTTTTACATTTGCTTTCATTTAGCTTTAGGTTTCTACTAGCGTAAGAAGTAAGAGAAGTCATTTCCTGAGCATCATGTGAAAATCATGACATTGACGTTGCATACGTGAAATGAATTGTATTTGAGTGCCCTCAAGTGCACTCAAATGCACCTTAAATGAATTTCCCTTTTAATGTACTGATTTTCAGTAGTTTGTTAATTACCGGGTTTCTCTCTTGATGCCATCTTAGTAGAGCTTGTAATTTTACCCTTAATAATCGAAGGTAACTAGCTTTTTGAATGAGTTGACATTCCGAATTTTAACGGCATGGAAATGTTATGGATAACCATGGAGTTTACAGTACTAACTCCAGTAAATTTCCATCCCATTGAATAAGCGTGGTTGGGCTGGAGCTGAAATTAAATGAGAATCACAGTGGTGCCAGTGTTGGGGTTACGGTACATGTATCTGTCTGGAGATTCGATTAAATTTGCATACATAAATCGAGCTACGGATACGAGTGAGTAAACATTGACGTTATAAATAAACCCCAGAAAATCCCATAAAACCCGAGTCACTCTAGCTCTAGCACTAGCACTTTTTAAAATAATGAGGTGGCAGCTATTCGCAGTCTGAAGTGTCAGAGTTAAGATCTAAACTTCTTGTAGCTTCGTAGTAGAGGCACTTACTCGAGTGACACTTGTTTGATCGGTTGCATCTAGAAATGCGAGGCAATAAAAAGTTTGTACCTGTCAAAGGAGCCGCACGGGATGTTAATCCGAGCAAGTCCAGGTTAATTGTTCGTGACAGCTGGTAGCTGGGATTTGCTTCGGCATCCGAGTGCATTACCATCTTCTTATGTCAGTCTCTATTAAGAGCCTGTCAAAGGAAATTTCCTGATGTTTGAAGGACACGTTTAAGAATACTAATGTCTGAAGCCTGTTGAAGTATTTTATTCGAACATAATGCATGTAAAATAAAATTATGGTACATGCCTATTTCTGCCCACAGTTAGGCACCCTCTAAAGCTGCATGATACGCTCCGCATTCCTATGCTTTACGAATTTTCAAATGTATTCAATGACGTCACACTTTTGAAATGCAAAGAGAATCGACCCTTCATCGCAATGAGTGACGTAATACACTGCGGTCGAAAATCCATGTCACTTGGAAAATGCCATATATCATGAATTAAAAGGTAACACAGGTTCTCACTGTAATAGAAAACCTGGAACTGTTTGGAAGCATTGGAACAGGAGTAAAAGCAGACAAGTCTGGCAACCAAGGAAGCCGAAGACAGGAAACGGAAAATTGAAGTGATCAAAGTATTTAAAGCAAAAAAGCTTATGCCTTCGGGAAGATGGAGGCCATCAGCTTTGTGGAAGCAATCCAAAACGATGTTGCTGGTTTGAAAAAAGCGTGTAATGTTTTCAACTGTTAAAATGATAAATAAAAGCATCAGCAATTGGTAAATTTTGTTTCCATTTTATGCTGGAAACGTTTTTGATAGTAGTGGAAAGTTTTCCAAAAACCTGGGCAAGTAAGGAAAGTTAATAATTTCGGTAGGAACCCTGTACTGTATATAGATAGACATTCAGAAATTCTAATATTACTATGACTTTGTTAAATCTGGGTTTAATAATGATAACTTTATTCGTTTGGCTTATGAGTTGTTTTGGATACGGTAGTAAGAATGATAGTAAGATCCTTTACGAGCGCTTTAAAAGCTTCGTTTTAAGCGCAATTGCAACGGACTGTGCTATGTCAATGTAGGCCTATGCATGATCGTTTTGGAACGTCCCGTTCCAATCGCAGAGGACGATGAATTTTCTGAATGGGAAATTTGGAAACGTGGTCGCGCCGAGGTGGTATCAGGTGCGCGAGGGTGTGGGCCGAATAGCCGTCGTAAATTAGTGGCTTTTTAGCCCCCTGGTGGTCGCCTATCTATAGAGCCACGTGCCTCCCCTCCACCCCCTCGGTGGGAGAACAAGGTGGAAGCCCCGGGGTGAGGGTGAGGGGGTGGATGGTGCCGAGAAGAGAGGATTATGGGTGTAGCCAGGAGGTCACGCGGAGGAGTTGTTCTTATTTTCACCCACCCCAATAGACCAGCTTTTCGCGTTTTTAAAAATGGGTACTGTACCTGAAGTCACGTTAGTAAAGATAATAACTCGAGCGCGTGTACCGCTAGCAACGCCCTCTGCCGCGCTCGGGGGTCCCGCGGACAACTCAAGTGTGGTGCGCCGGAGGAGAGACTGGAACTTCCACTTTTTAAATATCTTTGTATAGGCTACTCGAGAGCTCGGTTTAATAGGCTGTGCAATAGTGGTATGCGTTTTAAAAACGCAACGAGTTGTTTTTTTGTATACAAAATGTTTCTGGGAAATTGGGAGAGCGGATGACGTCATTTGGAGAGTGAATTCGTGATTTTTTCTGCTAAAAATATCGCTTTTACGTCACTGGCGTCACACTTACTTGACGAAACCCGAATTTACGAAATACCTTAAATTAATAGTGCAGACGTCACTGGCTCGTGGATTAGGCGGTTTTAATGTTAGAAGTTTTATCCTGAATTATTTATCTAGCAGTTATGAGGTCAAATGTCGATTGATTAATAATAGACGCAAATCTATATTCAACTTTCATTTAATTTAGTCTTGAAACATGACACCACTTGTTAGGATCACCCGTTGTGAAATATGGCATCACTTGATAAAAAATTAAAAATTAACAAATGTTAAAAAATCCAAATAAAAAATGACGTTTTAAAATATTCGAATTAGACGTTGACGTGAATGTTAAGTTAATTACAACTTGGAAATGAACATCAACCATAATATCGTTTTTTGTTTTTGGTATTTATTAAAATCAGTACAATTTGCTTCAATCCGGTATGATGACTTAATTTATTATTATTTGACAAACACTCATCTGCGAGTGGGTGTCTCATATTTTCGAAAAAATGCTTTAATTTAAGGCTGTGAGAATGAGTTAACCTAAGGGTTAAGTTTTATTTGACCATTCTATTATAGGGATTTTTAACAGAAGGTTTAGTAAACATGGAGATAACATGTTGCAGCTAGGAATTTTGGGGAAATTGCATTCTATTACAGCCCATAGGTTAACCCCTATTAGCTGGTTTAACATTTCCTCATGGTCATGTTTTATGTCTTAGAAATATCGCTTGTATTTATTGAAAGAAGATTAAAAAACATAGGGAAAATCCCAAGTCAAGTCGAACTTGCTTCCTGCGCGCGTTTGCGGGTTTCATTTTGGGCTTTTTCCAGGGAAATAAAATTGAGTAGCTCGTAACAAGTTAAATAACCAGTTCAATAACTTCGAAATTGTTTTGCATTGCTGTAAGTTGCTCCGAAGCCACTTTCTCCAAAGCCTTAACATTTCAAAGTGATGTCATGCACGCGTGAATGTATTTTGAGCGAAGGTTTTTGACCGTCCTCCGCTGTTTTCGAAATTGCAATATTATGCACAATGTGCTCGTGCCTCGTGTTTCGGGTTGTGCCTCGATCCGTATTGCTAATGCGCGTTTCTTCGCCGGGCGCTTGTTTACTCGTCGCCCCTTTGCTCACTCGGCTTCCTTTCCGAGAAACTAATGGCCAAAAAATGCAGCCATTGTCTCCCTCGCGGTTACGCTCGAGGTTATGACCGAGTAATTCGCAACAGGCGCCCCTCCCAACTGCTCCACTTCTGTTGTCGTCCGGTGTCGCTGGATGGCGTCTCTGAAAATCCACGTGGAACCTCTTGACTCGCCCCGATCACAAGCTGCTTTTTGGCAAATCGGCTGAAGATCAGCTGTAAAATTACTACGCTGCAAGGATGATGAAGCGAAAATACACCGCTTGGAAGCTGAAGAGCTTTCTGGGAATTTTGCAGAACAGTTGGCGTTGCATTTGTTCGATTTCTCTATGACGTCGTGTTCGGAACTGCGCATCTCGCGTTGTCGGTAACAGTTTCATAATGGCGTTTTGTTTAAAAAAAAAAACAAAAAAAAACCGCAGCTAGTAACTTTTTGAAACGCAACATGTTGGTGTGTGAAATATCAGTGTTGCGTGCGCCAGCGGATAAATAAGTGGCGTTGCACGCAACGCTGATATTTCACTTGAAGTGAATGTAGGTAACAAATAGTTAGCACTAAGTTGATTTCGTTCAAACGACAAGCTCATGCGTTGTACACCATTGACGTTTAATTACGGGAACTGACGATAACTTAGCGAAAGGATTGATTCTGTCTGTTTCCATAACGTCGTATGTGTCAACGTATTGCACCCCCAAAACACGTTCAGAACATTCTCTTCTAGTGTCGCAAGTAGGACAGCAGCGCGTTAATGTCATTTATTCCTTCATTTTCACGTGCAGGTCTTAAATCTCGCTTCTGAAACGTGCTTCTTTTTGGAACACTGACGTGATTCCACTGTTATTTATCTTCTATTCCCTTGGATAACTGCAATTTTTTCAGAGTTCAAATAGTTTGTGCACTTTCCATAAAGCCAAGTCATAGTCAGGTATTGAGTACTACAAACTGATCGGGCACTTGCAACCTTATGGCTTGGCACCCTTCATTTAGTAATGACTCTTAGTTACTACTTGAGCGTAAGCTGCCGTCCGTGCAATTCGTTATTCCACACTTGGTGAACAGTGAACTAAACCCGTAATGTTTCTCTTTGTGAATTAAGTTGTGACTGGCGTTCCGCTTTAACTAGGATATTGGCCTAACCACGAGTTGGCACGGGACACTTCGACTTAACGAGCAATTACCCTCCAGGCGTTAACTCTGTCCTCCGCAACCGTGCCGCATCGGCGCTTGTTTACATAGTTTTTCTTAGTTATCCAATTCTTAATTGAAGTGAAAATGCGAGGCTATAAATTGGGGAACGGCGGTTCGCCTCCCATGCGTATCCATGTTTTTTTTTTTTTTGACTCTTTTGAAGCCATTCGTTCCCACCTGTTTTCCATGTCTCGCAGTAAATTAAGCGCACTTATACATGTAGTGGTGTCGTTTACATTTTTGGCTGCCCACGCTCTCGCCGAGCAGCCACGCAGTCTTGGCCGAACACGAACCTCTCTGCAGAGGGCGCCTCTGGAGCGTGGGTGGACTTCCGGAAACCGAGTTTGTTGTTCCAGACAAGGGTGACAAAACGAAACCGTGAATCTTGACGAGTGCTGTTTGAACTGTTGTGAGTGCTCTAATTTTGGGAGCCAAGGAGGCCTACATATAAAATGTTCAGACAGGAGACCGGAAATTGCGCGAAAACAAAACTATAGTCGGATTAGCAAGAGAATAAACTGAACCGTTACCGATCAAACAAAATTCAGCTTATAGATCATGCCTTTCCACAAAAGAAAGACACGCCTAATCGAGGACAGGTTATAGGACAGGAAAGATAAACACAAGAGGCTTTCGTTGTCTTTTGAATTTCCAGTTTCTTATTTTGTTAATCCGACTATAGTCATTTACTGTGCTGCTGAATCGGTGTAAGCATTTTAAAAATGGTCTTGTTCAGTGTTCTAATTCACATTAGGTCATTTATTGGTGATTTTTCTTATGCTGACAATGTTCTGCTTAAAACAATTAGATTGTTTTTAAATGGATGACTTTGTTTAAAATGTGCTCAAGTACCGTATCGCGCACGTACACGTATTTCACCAGGGACACAACTCAAAAATTATCAATTTCCGGTTTAAGGCGGTATTACATCAAGCGAAATGTCCTTTTTTATTTTTTTTAAAAAAAGCACATCGTGGTGCTCCATGGATTTTGTGAGATAGGTAGATTTGTCACTTCTGAAACAATGGTGCTCTTTGAGAAAGCGATTTGCGATATTGTTTCTCCTGTAAATTTACACTTTTTTGAGTTGTCACTGATAAAATATGTATAGAAAATGACAATCCTATAGAAACCATGAGATTGTATTTGCCACTGAAACTGAGTTTCAGGAAAATAACAATCCATCCCCCACAAAAGCAAAATAAAATGTCTGCGTTTCAATTAAAATTTTGTTAACTTTATTTGAACCCGTGAAGATTGATCAATCCGCTTGGGCCTGTGTACGTGCACGTTACAAATGATGTCACGTGACTAGCAATAAACATACTTCACCCCATGGCATGCCAATGACTATGCGATGAGGGTGAAGTACGTTTTTTGCTTGACGTAATTTTTACGTCCACGTCCACCGAAAATCGCAAATGTATTTCAAATGTCCTGCACGTATATATATATTCGATACATTTTAAGTAAAAATGTGTATTGTTTGTGCATGATGGACATCATTTTACGTTATTTTAAACTGCACAGCGTGTTCTGTGATGCCTGACTTTGCGCAAGCAGTGCTCCGTGACATCATCGCCGCCTTGTTTACAGTATCGCGTTTTTTTTTTGTTTTTTTTTGCGCGCGTTACCCCCTTCACGCACCTGAACCGTGTTTATGTCGTGCCAGTTCGCCAACGCGCGTTTTGGCACGCATCTTTGCGATGCCTCTGTTTAGCCGTCTGAGCGGAAAAAATGACGCTGAGTCAACCGTGTTTGCGCTCGTTCAGGGGTCGTGCACGTATGGCGTCCGTTGGTTTTCTCACTTTTGCACCCCCGTCCCACCACCATTTACATCCGTAATCCGTCATCGCCTGAATGTGGCTACACCTGCTGGACGTCCAAAAGACGTCCGTAAAAATGACACATTTTTGCTTCAAATACTTATCTTTCTTATGCGTGTAAGTACACGATCGATGCTGGATTTATTTCCCCGCCGCACGTTGGAGTTTATGCTTCGAAAAGTTGGCAAAAATTATTGCACTAAAAAGTTGCATTTACGTAGGATTTGATGAAAAAAAATTGGCACGTATTTGCCTAATTCATACAGAAACATTTTTTGTGTGAAAAATAACATGTCAAGTATAGGAAAATGTTTAATTTCAACTGGCCATGAGGCATATTTAAAGGATGGTTTCAACTATTTAGGTTCATAGTATGATGTCATAGCTACCAAACTTTATTATAAAACCAATTTTTAAGTTTTCTGCAATTTTTTTTTTTTGCTTTTGGCAAGTTTTTTGGTGCGAATACTCCACTGGTGCACTGTATCAAATTGGTCGTCCACAATAGTTTGATTTACCAATGTTTTGTGTAATGCCACGTTTAGTTATATAAAAAAATAGATATGAGGAAAATGACATGCAACCTCCTAATACCCCGGGCACACCATACGTGTGGATCTCGTTTCGGAACGCAAACGAGTTGTGAACGTCAGATGTGCCCTGTGTCAGGACATGCGGAACTCGTTTCGAACTATGCTCAGAACGCCGCTTTTGCCGGAGTTCTAGAAACTCTGCCCAGCAGTGGAACTCGTTTTAAAGACATCACGCAGTGTTGCCAATAAACATGTGCATCCCATTTTCCCCATTTAACAAGGAGCGTGTTGTTAAGTGGCAGTGCTGCCATTCGGGATTTGAGAAAGTTGGTGGAAATATCATTCTCCACAATGCTGTGCAAATATATCACCTTTTTTGTGTATATGATTCGATATTATTATCCCTTTTCTGACCAACCAGTTTTACACTGGGAAAAACAAATTGAGCAATTATAATAAGTATTTGAAGCAAAAAATGTGCGAGTAATGTTTTTGCATGGGTATGCTTTCGGCTTATTTTTAAGCTCATTGGACTGGCTGGACTGCACAAATTCTTACAGTGCTCAAAATCCAGTTTCCGTTATTATGGTGGTGAACCTACATGGTGAAATCTGCGGGCCGCAGATCGATGATAAGCCCATTGGCAAGATCATCAGAAGCAAATATTGTGGTATCGCAAAGCTGATTTTCTTTAAATTGTCTTGGTTTGAGGAACATGGTGTAAGCCATCATGGTTTCCCACAGGAAGCTGGTCTGGCATTTGGAGTTGCACAACAGCAGGCTGCCACCCTCTTCAGTAGCTGAGCATACAGTTGCCAGGTCTTGAAAGACTGATAGCTCTTGGGAAGTCTCTGGTAGCTGCAAGTGCAGTGGCCATATCCGTTCACATGACCAGAGTTTGTAAGGAGACTGCTTAGTAGAAAGTTGTGTTGCTAGAAACTTCACACTTTCATCACAGGAAACCACGAACTTGTCAGGAACACGGCAGTATTGGATGTTGAATATCACATATTCTGGAACTCCCTGCTTAAAATAAAAGAAATCAAAGTTCAACCACTAACCAGAATCATGTAAGTTAAATATAATGCTCAAGTGAAAATTGTAGGAAAATTGTAGAAATATTGTGAAATAATGGGATGAAGAAATGATACCTACAATTTGTCAATCTGAGAAAACATAAATAATGACTTCATAAAATGATTAAAATATAGGAAATATAGGATAATTAAACAAAAAATTGGAAATACAGGATAATTAAACAAAATAGGAAATATAGGATATTTTGCTAAAATATAGAAAAATGCAAGATTATTATACAAAAAATAGGAGATATGGGATTTATGGGACGTTCAACCACTAACCAGAATCATGTAAGTTGATAATGCTTAAGTGAAAATGGCAGGCCCTGTTTGAGCATTTATAATAGTAGACCTACTCAGGCATTTTTTCCCGATATTTTCTTGAAATAAATAGAAAATTATTCGACTTTACATGTTAGGGTAAATAACTGTACAGATTTCACAGATTCCCAATCAAACATTAAATTTCGTTGATCAGGTTTTCGGTTTTATTGTCAACCCTTCTTTCTACAAGTTCAAACATGGGAGACGCAGGTTTTTTTTTCAACAAATATAGTTCAAATTATTATCTCATTCATTTTGAATTTCATTCGCTGCTGCAGTGATTTTTAACATATTCTTAAAATATCCCTAAAATGGAAAATCCCAACTATTTTTTAGTGACAAGTTTCGAAAATTCATTAAAAATCATGCATTTTGGCATACATTTTTCTAAGAAAAATCTCTGAGGAATATCGAGTAGTAGAACGCCTTAGGCTCAAAAAATTTAAAACAAAGACCACAAATCATGGATTTTGGAATAACATTCTGTACAAATTTAGCTGGCATTAATCACCGAGAAATATAAAATGGAGAACCGTGCAGCAGAAACAAATGTTTAGAACTTAATTATCAACCTAATATTTTGGGCCAAATTCCTGTGCAAAGTTTGCATAGAAAACTTATGAATTCATGGAACAATGGAATGATATCTACAATTTGTCAAAATCAAGAAAACGTCAATAATGACTTCATAAAATGATTTAAATATAGGACATATAGGATAATTAAACAAAATAGGGCAAACATGATATTTGGCTAAAATATAGGAAAATACTGGATTATTAAACAACAAACAGGAGATGTAGGATGTCTGGAATGCCTGTTACTGGCGCTTACTAGCTTACTATCATTCACTCAAAAATTCGAAATTCTTCTCACCCCATCATTTTCCAAATCTTCATCCTCACTGTTGATAATCAAGAAACCCACTCCATCCTTGCAATAGCCCACTCTGGCCACCCCACTAAGCAACGGAAAACTTAGAGGCTGTGATGGAAGCTTCACTGGGTTTGTCATATCCAGACAAACTTTCCACAATTTTAAGGCTGTATAAATGCTTCTTTTATTGTCTGTAGACTTTAGGAACAGGCAGTCAACGATGTCACCTGCCTTCAGATGAGCTTTCAGATCACATAAAAGTCGACGATCAGAGGCAAGGGCAGATGGGACAAAGAAGATGTTCTCCCGGTCACACCGCCCATGATGAACAATTCCATAGTTCTTCTCCACAAATTTTACAGGGCCACGGAAGTGCATCGGTCTTTGACGGACTTTGGGCCTCTCGAT
>JAQIXS010004530.1:0-14860 GCA_034700785.1 Rossiulus vilnensis
GTTAACCTACCAATAAATTGTCTGCTATTTAGTGTAATGCAATGGCGCTTTTATCTTTGGACGTTCTTGGTTGCAGATGCTCGTAAGTGCGACCCTACACACATGTCAGATTACAATATCGCATCTCGATGGTTATCGGTAAACATGCAGTACGATATACTTTTTGTATTGGGCGTGTTTATGTCGTATCTGTCGTACTGCGCTGGTGTGCGCCCGGCCTTAACAACAGGAGAGATTAATGGCATAGCAGGCTCTCTCATTCTATTTGTCTATTTCAATTACCTTTACATTCTTGTACTAACGTATACTACAGTTGACATGTGTTGGCTAGGCAGTCTTCCAAAAGGAACCAGAAGGAAAGTGAAGATGATTCGAGGTTATCTGGATGTTGATGGTTTAATAAACAAAATTAATTTAACCACTAAAGAGTTTAATCCACCCCAAACCTGGCTACAGACATCTGGCGCAAATAGCCAAGTCCCAATTAATCAAATAACCAGATGTCATCTGATGGCCTTCGCCTCAACTTATAAACATTATTCAAGAAAGAAATTCAATTCAGTACCTTACTAGCAGCAAGTGATATGCCATGTGGTATAGGGGTGTAATCCATCTACCCAATATTATTCGGTGATTGCCATTTCAATGGGGTGTACACCAACATGTGCTCGGAGTTCCATAAGTGGGTTGGAATGACAGTTTTACCACCTCGGTGGTTACGTTTAAAGATACCCTCTACATCGACCCAACTGGATTCTTTTCCATCTATAACTCCTTTTTGCCATCGATTTGACAAAAACGATTTAATCCACATTAGAATTTGTTCATGTATCCCAACAATTTTTAATTTTTGCAACAATCTTTGGTGAGTCGATAAAAATGCCAACACTGCACAATACTGCACAGTTATAGGCAATCCTTTTTTCTTGTAAACCACAAACTGTAATAATAGATTTTAATTGTGCTTTTTCTGAAAATGTTTGCAGAATCACTGGATTTCAATGAACTTTTTTTGGAATTTTCAGAAATACTCATTACAA
Source organism: Rossiulus vilnensis (assembly GCA_034700785.1). Lineage (NCBI taxonomy): Eukaryota > Metazoa > Arthropoda > Diplopoda > Julida > Julidae > Rossiulus > Rossiulus vilnensis. The sequence continues at coordinate 1,041 of JAQIXS010004530.1, forward strand.
AGTGAACGCTGTCGGTCAAACGTTTTCGAAAAACTCGACAAATTATGAAATATAAGCGTGCATTTGTAAGTTGTTTCAATTTAACGTCATGCCAAGCACATCTGGCTTATGCATTGAATTTTCAATTCAATTAAGCTCATTAGCCAAATGACCGCAAAATGATGCCATGAGGTAGGGGGTGAAATCCACATAAACTGCTGAGCCAGCCTTGGTTATTTTTTTATAATATATTAGAATATATTTTTTAAAGAAATTGTTATTTTATAAATTAAATGAAAACGCAAGGATGTTTTATACTTCATCGGTCACTTTCTTCGATGTGTTTTTCACTTATCATAAGGATGAGTGTTGCAAGTTTGGGTGATCCAACTAAATTGAACTATTTGCCCAATTGTCAACAAAATTGTCCCGTGTGGTAGGGGGTGAAATGCATATACATGTACATGTAACTTGTTGAACCATCCTTGGATTTTATGCTGTACTTAACATGCATTAACGTTTAACATGACATCGTATGCCAGACCGTGCAAAACAACACCTTTTTGCTTCACATGCCTACTAGGAATTCTAATCAATTTTCCTTAGTCCAGAATTAGTCGTCCACAATATAGAGTTTGAGCTATACTAGGATTGTCAACTCCCCAGGCTTTACCAGGTTTTTTTGGAAAACTTTTCCTGACTTCTTCAAAAATACTTCCAGAGTGAAATGGACGAAATTTACCAATTACTGAAATATTTATTTATTACTCAGAAGTTGGAAGTGTGTTACGGAAATAAGGGAATTCCCTACTATTGCATAAGTGTAAATAGATGCGCCCTCTTTTGAGCAGTATCACAAACAGTTCATCATTTCACATTTTAGCAATTCAAGGCTGGCAGAAATGTCGCTCACTTTTACAGGTTCTTACTTTACTGACAATTCCTGGTTTTCCCGGGTTTTTCAAGCTCCGTTGAAACATCAACTTAAAAAACGTTACGCAACATCCGATGTCAGTCTTCGATTGAATCACTTATTCGGAGCTCGCTTTACAGCTTTTTTTTTCAAGCTTATTAATTTTTTCGTAAATTAATTTCAATTTTCAAATTTTCAAATGATGAAAAATAGCTCAGACCTTAGTGGGCAACCAATTCGACACGGTGAAAAACAAATTTAGCAATCATAATACGTATTTGAAGCGAAAGTGTGCGAACAATTCTTTTTCATGGTGGTCGGCTTCAAAGCAGATAACTTATCTCATACTTTAAATCAAAACGCACAAAAATTATCGATATTCCACTGGTTGCTTCCGTCAACGTTCTTCTCAACCTCAAGCATGAGTGGCATGTTTGGGTCTTCCAGCCAAGATACGCTTAGACTGACATAGTTTCCCGGATTATCCGAGCTGATAGATTGACTGAGTAACGCCAACAGAAAATGTTGGTAAAGTTGACAAATGTACTGCAGCCTACCTTGGCTGCCACCTTTACGTATCACTGCTTAAGCTGATGCTTGAAATATCCTGGCAGGTTTTGGAGTCGCTCCTGTCGTCAGCAAGGGCACGGAGCAAGTCAATAAGGAGTTCGCGACTCAAGCCAAGAAATTTGGGCATCCACGGAACCTAGAAGAAGCAGACAAGTGGTATCAATTGACCGATAAGATCAGTTTCAGGAGTGTTCGAAGAACCCAGACCCCAAGATCACAGAAAAGTTTTAAAAAACATTAAACAAAAAACGTTCTTTACTATGAACATGTATATCAGAAATATTAAACTAATGATGAGAAAATATATTTATAATTTAACAATAATTAAAAATAGGCATTTGGAGAGATGTTTCTTGTACCTACAAACAATAGTTGAGCAAAACGTTTTTGTTCTTCAGTTACATCTTATCAGCAATATTAAATTCAAGTCATTAAATTACCAAATAAACGGCTAGAAAATTCCATTCTACCTTAGGAAAATTGTGCACGATTAGGTTGAGAGCATGTTTCTTCATGTCAAGCGCTTGTATACAGTCCGCAGCTTGCAAAATCTGAAAAGAAAGTTCGAAATCAGTCTAGTGAATATCTACGATAAACATTGAGTTAACAGTAAAATGCGATTACATATTTTTCCACACAATTTTGCACTTGTCCAAATTGTTTTTGCACAATTCATAATCAGCAATAGTAACAGAAATCCGTTAGCGTGGCATAAATTTGGCACACACGTTTTAAAATTGCTAATGTTTTCCCCCTGGTTGTTTTCTAGGTTCTGTGTCATTTTTGATAATTTTAAAATGTCCTGTTTTTTTCATAAAAAATGAAAACTTAAAAAACTCATTATGAGACCTCCGAAAAAGATTTCTTCTTTTAAATGGAATATGAGAAGACGAGCATCGGAGGCCATGTAGCGGTTTTCGTCAAAATTATTTGTTAGAAATAAACGCAACATTTTCGAATAGTAAAAAAGCTTCAGACCAGCGGACAGCCAATTCTACACAGAACAATAAATGTAGCATATATACTAAGTATTGATGTAAACACGTGCAACATTTACAAAATCATTTCCCAAACTTTACCGGACTCCTTCCCCCCCATCCAAGTAATTTCCCCCAATCTTTTGAAAATAAATTCTGTAGCAACAACCCCGTAGTAATTTCTTGGCAATTGCATTTTAATTTTAATAGATAAAATAATCGAAAATATCAGTATTTATCAAGAATTCCTTAGTACTAAGAGCACCTCTTATTGAAATCATGCATAAGCTGCACTTTTTTTCCGAAAAATTCCGAACAATCTAAAGAAGGGGTGCGGCTTATAAAGATTAATAGCACTGCCTTTCCATTTATCCCAAAAGTAAACAGAAAAGGACTTCACCATCAGGGGTAGTTTTTGACAAATTTGAGCTGCTCCACAAAGGCAATTTTACTCTCAATAATAAACCGTCAAAAATTAATTATATGAACAATTTCATTTTTTCTTAAAACTAAGGTCCAATTTTATAGTACGTGGCTTTGTGCGAGTAATTAAGGTACTCAAGATTTGTTCCATATTCATTTGGGTTTTCCTTTTCATGAAATGCGAAGTGCAAATGACAAAGTGGAGGCCTCCTAAAACCCAGGCTAATAATCACCTGGATCACATTGTCGATGGTCACGTTCCTCTCCAAGTTCTGCTTGCAGAAGGCCTGGAGCCTGTTGTTGGTGAAGCCGTAGTAGTTGGGAGCAGAAAACAAATACAAGGAGTCTTCGGGAGGCATGTTTACGTCCCCGTAATAGATGTAGCGCAGCAGGCTATCGAAGGACTGACTCGAGGGAACCATTTCACCGATGGCAATCTAAACGATTTCATCGAAATTGACATCAGCAGCTGTAAACAGTCTGTCGTATTAAATGCTTTCTTACCTCGACTCTGTTATTCTCCGGCATGAACGACCGGAACATGGCCTCGAAGTAGCTGCAACGAGCGGCCAAAATGGCCTTGTGAGCCGGAATGTGTTCGCCGCTCAGAACCAGCTCGATGTCGCAGAAATCCTTCCCGATGGTTTTCAGGAACAGCAGCATGTCGTCTTCCATACTCATCCCAACTAGAAGAAAACGTTGATACGATACTGTATAACTGTTTCTATATGGTTGTATATACGATTTCAAATAGCAAAAATAAGACAGTTTCAGGCTGTAACAGGACCGGTAGAATTCCATGATTCCAAGATTTTGGAAATAATTTCCATGACTAATACCTTATATACATTTATGTAAATATTCTATTTTCATTTAATATTCGATATTCAATATTCATTTACTTACAGTCAAGTACCCTGCACATGGAGGTAATTTATTTTCTAAAACCATTAACAAAGATCATGGAAGTGAGCTCGTATTTCTCTATACGTCATCTTTTTAAGAACAAAGCCAAACAGTGTAAAAAACTAGAAATATAGATTTTAGAAAACATTTAAATGCGACATAAGGGGACTCTAGGGGGGAATTTGTCAAAATTAGTTCACCTCAAAAGATAGATTTAACTCCAGTGTCCACTGCCAAGGGTTTAAGTACATTTTCTGAAAACAAATGAACCAATATATATTTGTCCAATATACAGTATTGGACAAAACTTTTGCAACTGGTTGACTGGTTGACAAAAATTTTCAAGAGGCGAAAAAATATTTATGTGAACTAAATCCAAGAACAAATCATGAAGTTAGTTACACATACATGTCATATATTAAATAACAAAAAATAAGAATGAAATATAATGCATAAATAATGTGCAAATTCATTTTTCAGTTATCAAATAAATAACGTTGCCTTTATTTTTCTTGTTTAATTTTAATGGATTATTCAAATGGTTCGTTTTTTAGGTATCTGGCAATCATAGAGTCCTCTTTATCTGTACTTTTATGATGTCTACCACCCTTGTGGATAATGCACGTACTAGCCATCGAGTGTTTAAAATGCTTCAGTACTCTGCATAATGTCCATGCATCCTAACTTCATAGTCAGCAATTATTTTGATTCTCAAAAAATGTCCTAAACTGACAGGAGTCATATTGCAGTGAACAACTATAGCTACTGAAATGTTCCTTTTGAAGGAAAATATTTTTCACTGTATGACTGAGATATTTTGTAAGGCTACCTTAAATCAATTGAACTTCGTAATATAACTGAGTTTTGATGAAAGGGTCAAGTTAGATTATTTACGTCCTAGTATTAATTATGCATTATATTTAATTATTTTCTATTTGTTATTTAATATATAAAACGGGTGTGTAACTATGTGATTTGTTCTTGGATTTAATTTACATAAATATTTGTTTCGCCTCATGAACATTTTTGCCAAGCAGTTGCAAATGTTTTGTCCAATACTGCAGATTTCCTGCAGGCGAAAATTGGCTAAAAACTAGTTCATCTTCACGGGTTTTATGTTTTATATGTTTCTAGGCATATGAGACGTTTTATAGGCTACATTTTGGGTATTTATTTTGGTAAACATCAGCAATTTTACAGAACAATTAAAAGCTGTCATTAAATAACTCTTGTTGTAGTTTAAATAATGCATTGTCTAATCTCGTAGCCAAGAAATGCTGCTATGCTTGAATTTGCTTCAGAAAATAATTTAGCTTTTTTCGGGTTTCTCAAATAAAAGATCCTGCTTTTTTCAATTTAGCCCAACTCCATTCAATTAAAAACAACATGTTTGGAATCACACGTTTCAAACAATTTAAGAAACTATTTCCCCTAAATACCAGCTTTACTACAGGCTGATAGGCGATCTTTAGTGGAATAGAAACTGTTTGAAATTTTGTAAAGAAACCATTAGTTGCTTACCCGTAGTTTCGAACTGCGGTTCGACCAGCGGTCGCGGCTGCGGCATTTGTCGCCGCCGGATGATTTCGACCATCAGGGGCTGGTCCAGAGTCTCAAATTCCTTGCTCATGACAATCTGATTGTAGTTACTCTCTTTCACTATGAATTTCAAGCAAAATTCCTTGATGAAGTGAAGTTTCAGCAGGGATGCGTTCTTCAGCGCCACCAAAACGTTCCGATGGTGGATTGCAGATTCCAGGTAGTGGACGCACAGTTGCACGAGACGACACATCTGAAACTGAGCAATGTATTGAAATTGGGCGCAGGCAAAGTTCAACTTACATCAGAAATACGTCAATATTCGCGATATTTTTATTAGTATTTAGGTCGTTTTTCTTTTACAAAAAATTGAATTTAGAATTGAATTCTTAACATCTCTGAATTTTCCAGGCTTTTGAAAACCTTTTCCGGGCATCATCACAGGTATTTGGAATGAAATAAAAACAAAATTTACCAATTACTGATATTTGCGATTATTATTTTAAAAGTTGAAATTGCGCTATAAAAATAGGGGAATGATTGCAAAATTGTGATTAGATATGCCCACTTTTAAGGTCGTTCCTTCTTTCCCGACAATTTCAGGTAAAATACGTCCCTGACAGTTCCAGCTTGTCTAGGTCAGTCAGAACCCCGACATGGTTAATGTTGTGTTCATTGCGTATTAATTATTATTTCATTAATTATAAAAACATGTGTTCAATTAAACGGCATTGCTTTCCCTGTGCTGGAAGACGTAATCTATAACCTGAATTGCCACAATTACCTGTACTGCTAATCTATAAACGTCCATCATCAGTTCAACGATACGATTGCTCATTGGGTTTCTGCTTTTTTGGGTAGGGTCGATCCGATCCGTGTAGATATAATTCAAAACCATTTCGAAAGCTTCCGGAACTGCATCTTTCAAGTGCACTTCGACAAGGGCGGATGAGCGATAGACTGGGGAATCAAAATCTTTGTGCTGATAAAGATTAAAAGACAGAGTAATCATGTTAAATTAAATAACAATTGAACTTTTCGAACGTTCTAGAAACCATGTGGTGCATATCAATACTAACAATTAGCTAAACAACACTTGATGGCCTCTTTATCAGAAAAAAATCTAAAGTGGTTTTGGCTTGAAAAATGTGTAGTGAACAACAAAAACACCGGGTTAAGAAATTGATTAACAAAAAAATTAATTTTGGTGGAAAAATTACCAGCGGTGTAAAACAAATTGAAAACGTTATTTCGGCTTCAACAAAACTGATACATAAATGATAATTTTAACTATGCTGATAATTCCATATCATTTCGATTTTAATTTCTTCTTATTTTATGAAGTAAAGTAAAGATAGCGGTTTTCAATTAAAAAAATAATTTTAATATTCACTGTTTATTTCCACAAGAGAAATTACTGGTAGCGTTTTATAATTTAAAAAAGCCTGCTTGGTGAGGATATGCTGTGCAATTTGGAAAATAACTAGGGTCGATCTGACTAGAAATTGTACCAAAAATTGTCAGAAGCACCAAAAAGGTCACCATGCCTCATAATTCAACTCAACACACAGTACAGTCAATTTCACACATTAACATTTTTTATGACAGGTGGCAGATCATTTTCGGACATTTTTAGGCAGGAAACAGATTCAAAAATAAATTGTTCAGAATAAGCCGTAGGCAAAATATATAGAAAATGGTTATTGCAAATAATGAATTCTAGGTGAATTTTACACCTAAAATCAGTTTTCTGAATCTGATTCAAAAATAAATTGCTCAGAACAAGCCGTATTCGTAATTTATGGAAGATGTTTATAGCAAATAATGAATTTAAACATGCTAGAAAACGATTCAGTATATTAGATGCATTTTACTCTCAAATTCATTATTTGCAATAACCATTTTAAATAAACTTCGCCTTTGGATTTTTTGAATAATTTATTTTTGAATCAGTCTTCGGTTTTAACTGCCTACAACGTTCCCTGCATAATATTGACATGCTAGAAAACGATTACGGAAAGATGTCTAAAAATGACCTGCCAGCCAACATAAAAAAGTAAATGTGTGCCATGCCATTTTTTTTTAACAATTTCAATGTTCTTGAAAAACTATCATCAATTGACGAAAATAAATGAACTACAAATACTGGATTTATATCACATTTCAGGTAATTTTTAGGTGAATTTTTTATAATAAAGTGAATGCCATAGGCAGTGCTTTTGAAAAGCTATTTTGTTCAAAGGATGGTGACAATTTGAACAAACCTTGTCCGAATGTTTGTCCCGGTGTTCTTTAGCCTGCATGATTCGAGTCCTCAGCCACTGCGAGCGAGCAGCCACCATTGCGATATGCGCAGAGATGGCCATCTCATCCTAAAGCGCAGTGAGGAAATTATTCAAAAATTGAGCAAAAGAGTGTTCGGTTTTGCGTGACTCCGAACACCACGTACCGTTCCCACGATGAACACGACGTCGCAAAACAGTCGACTCTCCAACAGGCGACCGTAGTCTTCGTGCAGCGTGCATTTGGGATACGACGAAAACTGAAAAATCAGTAGTTTTACATTCGTGCATTGCTTCCAAAATAATCCGAGGGCATATTTCAACTAACGATCAATTTTGATTGCTTGTCAACTTTTCGAGAAAACATGGAGTTCCACCACTTAAAAACGCTTCCGTATTTGCTCGCGTATAAGCTGCACTTTTTAACCCTGTGATACATAATATAACCACAAACTGCAGTTAACCAGAATTTCCCTTCTACCCAGTTTTTAATCAGTGTTTTTCAGTTTAAATTCGGAAATTCCAATTGACTATTATGACCCTACAGTAATTTTTTCGTCTCCTTATGTCCCTCCTTAAAGTTTACGTATTAGGAAATAGCCCATTGCAATACTAAACGGAAATAATCTAAAGTTCATGCAAAGCTTTATTTGGAAGGTGCCAAACCACAGCTTACCAAGCGTCAAACAATCAACGTTTCTGGTGAGGGAAAAAACAGGATAGTTTGATAAAAAATGTAGATAGCACTAACCCGATTTCGTTTAAACGACAACAATTTCAGACGTTATACACCAAGTCGTTTAATTACAAAAACATAAACGAGAACTTGGTAAAAAAAAATGCGTTTCTGACGAAATTTTGCCAAACAGTCGTATGCGCCACAAATATGGCACTGCATAGAAACGCTCAAAACACCCTCTTCTCATGCAGCAAGTAGAACAGCAGCGCGTTTGTCATTGATTACTTCATTTTGACGTCCACGTTTTAAATACTCCCTTCTGAAACATGTTTTTAGGAACACTGATGTGGTTTTTAAGGGGACAAAATCGAATAACCTTTATTCTTGTCCACCTTACCGAGGTTTGCTATCAAATCTACGAGAGATTTCAAAATGGGGGCAAAAGGGGTTATTCGCATATACATGTATAGGGGGTTTGAACAAAATTCCCGCAATTTTTTGCGGTTTACATGGTCATTTTCGTATTTTTTTCCAGGAGGGGGATTTGGAGAATGGCCCCTACAACGTTCTGAGATGAAAACTGTATTTTGAGAAAAAATGGCCTCTTAATAGCTTATGGTTTGGCACCCTTCATTTATAAGATAGGCAGTTATAGCGGGCGAATCCGAGCTCTCCTACCTGGAAGCGATGCATTTCTCCAGATCGTACGTTGTTGTCCACGGTGCCGCCGAAGATGTACATGGCGTCGCCGACGACAGAAGCTGCGTGAAACAGTCTTCCTAGAGGAATGTGGCTGTCGAGTGACGGAGTTATGATTGACCACGTCTGGGTGTCCAAATCAAAACTGTAAAAATCAACAAAGAGGCCGCAGTAAATCCCAAGCGCAAAAACGCTGTTTTCAGGAGTATTTCCTGCTGCACTAACCAATGAAGATCGTTTGGTAGGGTGCTGTCTGCGGCTCCTCCAAACACGTAAAGGTGCCGATCGAAAGCGATCATCGTGTGCCCATAGCGCCGCGTGGGTGGCGGTGGAGCCCCTCGCAGAATGTGCTCTGTCGAGATTCTGGTCCAACTGAAAAATCGAGCATGATAACAATTTTTGAGAAACTAAAGAACGGATAAATAAAACGTGAACGAAGATCAGCATCCACAGCCACATTTCCCAAATTTTCCATTCAATTCGAAATCTCCGCGACTGCGACATGACTTTTACCACATTTGCTGGCGCGTGAGTCGCACTTCCCCCTAAAATTTTTAGATCTGAAGAAGGGGTGCGGCTTATGCGTGCACTTATCAAGAATTTTGATTAACGGCATTGCCTTTATATTAATACCAAAATTTAACCAAATAGGACTTTACCATTGGGAGGTATTGGTAGTATTCCATGGCTTGGCATGAAATTGTGATCTGCAACATCACTAACAATAAACTCCGTAAAAAGTTCATTTTATGAATAATTTCATTTTTTCTTAAACACACCCAGCCTATTTGTGAACTAATGTTCAGGCAATACTAATTCAAATAAATGTAAACTGCAACCAAAATGTCTAAAATCAAGAAATTCTTAAACAAAGTTTGACTTTTTCTTATTGCCTTCAAAAGATAATCCAGAAACAATCCTATAGTCTAAATCAGCATGGCATTAATTTATTTATTTGGATATAAAGGACGCCAATTAGATATTTTTATAAGTCCCAAATACTGATGGAATAATATAGCGTAAAACGTATTATCATACTATCGTAAAAAGCCAGGTCAAAATATAAAATAGTAACATTTTAACAATTTCTGTTTAGCAGAGAAGTTAAGGAACGCGCAGAAAGCAACTGGCTTCGCTTTAAATTCACCAATCGACACCCGAAGGTCCATTCGGCACCCATTCCTGGCGTGCGTAGTCAATAGTAGCACTTACTACTTGTCCTTGAAATTGAACTGGAACAGGCTGTTCGTTATCTTAGCTCCGCTTTGCCCAGAAAACACGTACATGCTGTCCCTTGCCACGGCGACGGGGAAATTGCAGCACGTCGGTGGGCAATCGCCGACTTGCTGAACCTGGTGAACACAATTCGCGAATTAGTACGATTTCATTGCAGTTTAAACAGCCGAAAGAAAATCTCCCGTAGTAAAATCACCAAAACGTCACTTTAATTGCACCTTTTTGTGAGTTTTTGCAAATATTGACACCAGCTCTATTCACGACAAAAGTGCAGTAAACGCGTAACATTTCTAAACCGAATGACAAAATTCCCACAAAAAACACATTTTTGCTAATGTTTCTTGTGTTATGGTCCACTAAAACCACACATGGACATAGCTGAAGTTCTCTTATAAGACATCGTTCAAATTTGTGGACATAAGAACACAACGAGGTTCAATGCTGGATGAAGATGAGACTTTTACGATTGCGCCTCAAAGAAAAATTGCCAATACCTTAAAAAAAGACAGAAAAATGGAATGAAGCCGAAGGCTTTGTTACTTTTCTACGGGAGATTTTCTGCTAAGCGCCCCATGACTCGATGGCAAACCCGACTGACCTCTTCCCAAACCCGAGAATCTCCCATCAGCGAGATGGTCCACATGTCGTTGAGCCGAGCGTTTCCATCGTAGCCGGCAAAAATCCACATTTTGCCATCGTACACCGCAGCCCCGTGGGCAGAGCGTGGCACCGGCATTGGCATTCTGAAAACAGCAACTGGTGTTAAATTCCAATTCTGCGGAAAAAACATTTCTGTCCAAAACGGCAGAACAGAGTAGAATGTCAGAGGAAGGAAATCAAAGAGCACTCACTTTCCCTCGAATTTCCATCCCGTCCACATGCCGGTCAGGAACCGGTATTCGAACAAGTCGTTCTTATTGCTCAAGTTGGAATTGGAATGAATGTCACCGGTGTATCCACCTGACAAAACAGCATTTTTCCAATCGGAAAGAAAACCACGGATCAGTCCAAGTTTATCCTAACGGGGTGTAGTATTTAAACTTTCAAAACCACATTTGCAGAAACAAACAACCAAATCCACATGCTTTCTTGAGTTTGCAAAGATACAGGTATTTCACTTTTGTAAACTATAACATGACATTCATCTTTATAATTTGCAAATATTCCGCTTAATTGTAAAGGATTTTCAAAACCGTCATGATTGAGAAAATCAACCCGTTTTCGGAGGAACTTTCAAGTTGAATTTTCTTACAAATAAACGGGAACATTTTCAAACTGTAAAAATAACTCGGACCCTGTAGTGGACGACCAATTCTTCACTGGATAAAGTAAATTTAACAATTAAAATAGATATTTAAAGCAAAAATGTGCAATTTTGTATTCCTTTCGCATTTTTGGTGGGTACATTGTTTGCTCCGCTCATTAAAAATCTCAATGTTTTATACATATTGCAGAATTGTCGCACTTTACTAGCACACATCAGTTTTTGTGAGACGCCACAGTAATAATATAAAAATAAGTAAGCACAGTATTTACTAGTGAAATATATGTATGATAAAATAAGCTCCGATTGCCACCTCCTGAAAATTGTTGCTTTCATGGAGACTGGTGTCAATGTCTGCACTTACCGAACACGAACATGCTTTGCTCGTAAACAACGGCTGAATGGTGATATCGAGGGGCTGGTGGGCTGCCCATGGTAAAGGCTCGACCCCATGATTTGTCCTTAACGTCGAATCTCAGCAAATCATTCAGCATACTTTTCCTAAGTAGGATAAGATCAGTTCCTAATTCGTGAAAAGTTTCGAATCTATTGTTTTAAAATCTGTTATAAATGTGCAGTGTGCCGCACCAAGACCAACCGAACAGAATGTTGGTCACATTCGAAGTGAAAAATCCACAGTTAGATTTAGGAAATCCAGTCAATTTACATTTAAATTAATGTCAAACGACGTGATTATAGGAAAATTTGACAAACGAGAAGAACTAGTAACAAACCAAACATGATTGAAAATGCACGTTGCAACAACACATGGTAATGTATTCATTGATCGTATAACACATTCAAGTTCCTAACCAACAAATTTCAAATGCGGAATTAACCTACCCGTTATCGCCCCCGAAGACATAAATAGCATCCTTGTAAGCCACAACTGTGTGTTTACTTCTCCTGGAATGAAACGAAAGTGTTCTCAACATTGTAAATAATCAGACATCCTAATTTGTTTGTCAGTGAAATAACACCTAAATAAAACGCAGACCTTCCACGATTACAGTCAATCAAGGTAACTTCGGCCACTCGGTGAAACTTTACGCCACGTTGGTAAAAATCCAAACTTACCATGTTTGTTCCAGAATATATGGGAATCCTCATTAAGCGCTCTCCTCATTAACTTCCCTGGCATCTTGTGATAAGATTTGGCGCCTACTGCCAATCTGTTCTTTAACCTTTGACTCATCCGCAGCCTTGTGAACATGGCAAGTTCAATTGCCTTTTTTGTTTGTTTTGCAATTTCACAATTAAAATGTCACTGAACACCAGGAAGAATGGTATCATTTTAAAGGGGGAATAATGAAGATAACAAATGCATATGTAGTTATCTTAAATAAGGGGAATTTATTACTTTAAACTGCAAAAGCGTATGATCAGTTTACTTTCAGCCCACATTCAATTAATTTGTGGTTGTACAAAACTAGAGGCCACTTACAGAAAATCTTCTGGAAGTGGGTTCACCATAAAATTTTGAAACTAGCTGCTATGCAATTCCCAGGACAAATTACAGGTGAAGAAATTGTCTATGATGTACCAATGCCTTGAGTGAATGCCATGGAACGTTCAGGGAATAGTGGAAGTGGCAACAGAAAAAAGATAAGATGGTCCATCCAGAAAGTAATAGTTTGAAAACAATCCTGGCAATATCATCCCATTTTTATCACGCTTGGATTTTGTAATGAAAGATGAAATACTTAACTCAAAATGGAGCAAATGAAATTATGCAGGCTCAAAGTGGATTGGCGCAATTATGTTTTTATTATTTCATCTTTCTTAATTGTTGTTCTAATGTGTTGCCAAAGTTTTACATGTAATTTATGATAATTTTAATAACATGTAAGTATGATACTGTATCACTGCTGACATTACCATGTCAGGCAAACCGAAATGTACGCTTTGCTAGCACTGATGTGAATTTAACACAATCACATGTACGGCTGCCAAGTAATAAAGTAGTGTTGATCAGCAGACCATCAGCAGACCTTGCCAATCATTACATGTAAGAACTATCCTTACTACTTCATTACTTTACAGTTGTACACATGTACACGATCATGTTAAATGCATGCCATTTCCGGCAAAAATTAGCAGGCCTCGCACGATCACATGTATGACATTACTCTAATTTTTCTATTCGATACCCTACAAGCAGCATATCAATGCCATGTGGTAGGGGGGTTTATTAGTTTAACCCAAATTTAAACACATACATGTAAGTGAAATTACAAATTTTGAACAGTCAACAGAACTGGAGTTATTGGGAAGGAAATACGGTCGTGGCCGATTACAGAGGTACTATCCCAGCATTCACCTGAAAATATTGTGGAAACCACGAAAACCACAA
>JAQIXS010004531.1:0-14859 GCA_034700785.1 Rossiulus vilnensis
TCCATCTTCTAAACTTGGTGATGTTGAATTTGAATCGGTGGTGTTATCAGAAAAAGTATTGTTACCATCATCGATTTCAGTTGAATTAATGCTACTTGCTGTGCTGTTTGCATCAAGAAGATTCGTTCCATTCCTTCCATCTTCTAAACTTGGTGATGTTGAATTTGAATCGGTGGTGTTATCAGAAAAAGTATTGTTACCATCATCGATTTGAGTCGAATTAATGCTACTTGCTGTGCTGTTTGCATCAAGAAGATTCGTTCCATTCTTTTCATATTTTTCAGATGTTGAATTTGTAATGCTGGGATCAGATGGTGCAGTCGTAACTGTGCTGTCTAATATTTCTGTTGCTGTTGTTGCTAATTCTGGAATATGTTTTGTTTGGCAACATGTTTTCAATTCATTGGTGTCACGGCAACAAGCTCCATTTGGATGGCAATCATAATCGCTGTTACAATCAAATTTCCCCGTCCTTGCTTTGGCGCATACTGTTGGTACAGGGCAACCTATATACGGAAATTTGATATGTGTATTATTGAAATATAGGGCAATCGTTGTTTGTGTCAAATTAATTTGCCTTGCAAATATTAGTTGCCAATGCGAGCTTGGATGAAACGCTTCAACCATATAGTCTTTTAGCTGTAACGTTCATTCGACAATTGGTTAAAAAGTTTAATTTTAAAAAATCGTTTTTTTAATTAACAATTTATTTGTTTGGGAAGTTTCAACATGAAATAAATTAATTGCAATTTGGTGAATTTCGTTTCGTGTATATTAAGCAATGAAACTGAAGTGTATTATACTCACTTGGCAATGGGGTAAAAGCCGAAGAATCCAGACTTCTTGAATTTCGTTCATTACCATAACTATGATCAATCGTTCCAGAAAAATGATTTAGTAGAGTAAATGAAATTACCACAACAAATATGAAATTTGCGGCTAGGAAAAAGCAGGGCTTGCGTCCAAGCTTCATTTTCATTTAATGGTATCCAAGTCGTGAGGGAAGCATATAAATCATAATGGGTTTATTATAATTAAGGCAGGTGAGTTTGCCTACGTGTATAGTTATGGTCGTGTTTATTCAAGTTTTTTGGAGGATAATTTATGTCATGGAATGATGGTTACTCTTGTAAGTCTACCTTGAAGCAGTATTAATTGTTTGTGAAATTGGGTCATTGATCATGACTCATTTTCATCAATAATCATCTCTCAATTCCTTTATGAAATTGACGCCCAAATTATTAATAATTCACCACTCATTTTAACAACTTATGCCAAGCATTTGCTATGCAATAGAGGCATTCAATGTTATCGATATGCGGCGAGTGAAAATTAAGGCCTGAAAAAATGAATGTGAATTTCAATTTGCATTTACTTCCATGATTATTATCACATATTTCTGCAACGATAGGGGCATTCTATGTTGACGTAATTTTATTATACTATGAATGTAAGATAAATTTATCCATTTATGTGCTTATTTTTAAACGTTTAATAATATCCCTATATTGAATATTAAACGTCAATTGAAAAATTCATATCATATACATGAATAATATCCACATCTTGATTATGAAGAAAACAAAAAATGAAGATAAATTTAGGTTTTGTTATCAAGTGAAGATGAGCAAATTGAGGACGAATGAATCGAATAAATAAAATAATCCATCCACTTTTTTGTTACAGTAAAAAAACAGCCAATTTAATGCTTTTATTTTAAATCGTTTTCACAATTACAATCAAGAATTTTAATGCATATTGCATTTTAATTGAAATAAAATTTATGGGGAACTATGACAAAGTGATATTGAAAAGTAACTGTCTAATTGTCTCAAAAATACAATTTATGTGCACTATATAGGCAAACTATTTTATGTGAGTTAAAAACTCCTCAAAAATGAAATCTGCTGCATAAAAAAAATGTTTTGAAATTATTATGAATTAACAAAGCTGGGTGTCCAATAATACTAATTGGCCAAATTTCAGTCAGATTATTTTCTCAATAAAAGGTATTTAGGAAGCTGGGCTTCCTTTAAAATTTCTTTTAAACTTTATCCATAAAAATCATTAAACACATTCAGTTGCGTGATAACTGTTAAATATTTTATTGCATATAAATACTTAAGGCAAAGATGATGTCAAAGCCATACCAGACCAATTTTCAGTTTTATAATAGGAAAAGCGGACTATTAATATGGCCTAAATATGAAATTCGAACAAAACAAACTCAAGCTCATGTTCGTGAAGCAAAGGTTACCTCATAAATTGTATTTGATAAGAGTTTCTCAAAGATTAAAGAAAAAAGCAATATTGCAATGAGAGTGCAAAAACATCAATTCGTTGGCATCCTTATAACAAATAAATTACATGTACATACTATATATTTACTGCTAGAATTTGTTAGTTTGATCTCTTTTTCTCAAATTTGTCCAAAACAGCTGTCTTTTTGTTAGCAGTGCATGAAGGTTGCACAATACATTGTTCTCATAATTAAATAGTTTTGCTGAATTAACCTCAGTTCTAGTCAAGGAACAGATGCTCTTATTTCACCAATGGCTTAGTTAACCAGACTGTTAACCTGCACCTGCAGGAGCTACTGTTGCAGTTCCATTGGTTGCTGGAGCCGTTCCATTGGTTGCTGGAGCCGTTCCATTGGTTGCTGGAGCCGTTCCATTGGTTGCTGGAGCTGTTCCATTGGTTGCTGGAGCTGTTCCATTGGTTATTGGAGCTGTTCCATTCGTTTCTGCATCCGTTCCATTGATTCCCGCTGTTGTTCCATTAGCTCCTGCTGCAGTACCATTAGTTTCCGTTGCTGTCCCGTTGATTCCCACAGTTGTTCCATTTCCTGTTGTTGTTTCATTGGTTCCTACAGCCGTACCATTGGTTACTTCAGTTGTGCCATTTAAAGTTCCATTGACCGGCAGTGCTGTTGTGTTGATGGGAGAGGACCTGGATTTAAATAAATAAATATATTGCGCATCAAATCTTTGCCCTCATCATTCCATTTCCGCTGGTTTCCCTAGCTGCAAATAACCAATTTTATCAGCAGCATAAACAAAATTGAATGTATGATTTTGAAAGTATCTAATATTTTATGAACAACTTGTATTCCTATTTGGAATTAGTCAATTTGTTGTACTGATTTTGCAAATTTGATAAGAAATTGTCGATGCCTTGTATTACTATATACCTGCAAGAATTCGGCACTTACGTTCCATTTATTGGGGAATCTGTACTCGGGGGGCTGGTTGTAAGGGCGGGTTTGTCGATGCAACAGGAACTCATGTGGTCATGTGCGAAACAGCAGATTTGGGAATTACACTGACCATCATTGCGGCAGTTCAGCTGTCCGCTAACTGCGTTCGGACACGTCATGAATGTTGGGCATTCTAAAGACATGGAAAGAAATCAACAATTAACATTTATTGAACTATAAAAAGCGCAAAAGTAAGAATTCAATACTTGTTTAGTATTGAATTTGAATAATCTTTACACATCTAAAATAAAAAAACACTCAGTTATGAAATGTAGGCCTATAAATACTGTATATTCAAAATGGTTAGTTAAATTATATTGTTATTATTATGAAATAATAAAAAGAAATAATTTTGTGCTGAAATAACATCCGAAATTTCGAGACTATAAAAAAATAGGTTAAATGCGAATGCTATTCAGTTAACATTATACTTATTTCATATATTATATAAAAATGAAGTTTTATTGCATTTTTTGGCAGTAATTAATTTTTATTGTTGTTGTACCTCGAAATAGTAACTAATTTTACAAATTATTTAAAAACATTTCAACTTTGAATTTCGAATGAGCCATGGTTACAGTTTTATGCCGCATACACTTTATTTAAATTCTCCTTGAATTTACTTACCAGAATTCGTCGGAACTAAGGTGGGCAGTGAATTTCTTTTTTCCAATGATTCCTTGCCCTCCATGAAGATTTGATTGTCAAGGGAATTGAAGAAAACTACTCCTGTTGCTATGAATAAGAAAACGCACCCGAAACAATATATCCAGTAAATTCTTCTGTTGGCAGTTAACTTCATGTTATAGTTGTAAAAAAATGCCAATTAAGATATTTTAACGTAGTGTTAATCGTCTGTTCCAATGAGTGAAAAAGAAAGTTATGATTTTGCGGACGCTGTTTCAATTATTACCTCCGGGATCCAATAGCGAGTCAGACAGCATTGCATCATTTAAAGGTAACGTGCATTTCGTTATTTACTTTACGAGCGGTACCATCTGGACATATGTCCTTTGTGACCTATTCGTGATATTATTACAGGTCGGCACGAGTAACGCGACCACATGTGCGTCGCAAATAAATCACTTTGGCCAATTAGACTGAATATATAAGCGTCGAAATAATGCATCGGATAGGTTAACTAGCGTGCTGTTTTAATTAAACTCACATTTAAAAAAAACAGCATTTTATTTTGAAAAGATTTTCAAGCTTTCAAATTTCAAATTGTTAAATCATACTACTTTTTGCAATGGTTTAGATATACAATGTACAATTGTTATAGATATGCCACCCTAGTATTCCCTTTAATTCCCTTTAAAAAATGTTTTGAAGCCTTCACAATCGAACGATCGAGTGGTTATGTAGAAATATTTAGTTACAACGAACCAGAATGTAAAACTGAAAATTTCGAATATCATTTTTTACGTTTCATTAGTTAAGTAGTTTCATTATCAGTGTGCGCAAAAAGTTAGATGAGTGTGTACATGTACGGTGTACTTCAAACCAGTTCGAATATTTAAATAACCCGCTCTATGCGGTCGGAACCCAGAAGGGTGCGCTGTACACTTGAATCACAATTGGTGTTGCTACATGAGAGACGAAAGTGCGTGTTGCAACATGGCGGCTATTTCGACTTGGAATCTGTCAAACGTGAAGACAGACTTAATTCGAGCAAATAGGGAATGTTCTCAACGCGGATTGCTGCATAGTGCCAAGTGGTAACCCTCATATATGTTGTCGTTGTTATTAGTCACATCGCTTTCTTCTGAGCTCCAGTGTGTCAGATTTAATTACGCTTGAGATCTCTAGCTCGTTGCTTGAGACCATGAGATTTTGAACCTTTCTTACTTTTCAGGGCTGCAGAACTGATGTCTGCCTTGCCGAGTATAGACTTTAATCTTAAGGATGCCTTAAGTTTTAACGAAACACCGGAGGTTGGTAGAACTAACTTTCGGGGCGGGTTATGTAAATTGCGATTTCACGATTGGAGCTAATGTCTATTTCCTTTGGCCTTTCAAGATAAACAATTTGTGCATGAAACCGCTTGATTACTTGTTACTTGACATGGCTTGGTATTTGAGTATTGTTTTAAAATTCATTTTGATTTCATCAGTCATTATAAGTTGTTGTGAATACGTCATAAAATTTATTTTCCAACATTTAATCGCAATGAAATGCCTAAATTCGTCAAAAACGTTGAGAACGCACAATTTTTATTTAGTTTTACAAAATTGTATGCCTAAACATTATTTTGCATCCTTGTTAGCAGTCCTGCATTTCCTAGGCTCATTTCCTTTCTTGTTTTTGATCTTTATAACGCAGTTTGTTGCAGAATTTGATAAGTTCACTCTTGCAAAGAGCTACTTTGACCTCAGGGAATATGATAGGGCAGCCTATTTCACTGAAAACTGCACAAGCAAGAAAGCAAAGTTTCTTCATTTGTTTGCTAAATACTCGTCTGGGGAAAAAAAGAAAAACGACGATTTGGCTGATTCGATAGGTTTGCATTTTTTTTTTTTTATTACCTATTTGTAAGCACGAATTCGTGCAAGCTGAAGATCGAATCTATGGTTACTTTATGTGGCAAACCGCCAGATTTCTCATTACACGAGTCATATTAACCGTTTATCAATAGGTTTTCTAATTAACTGTGTTTCAATTTGAAAGTTTATGCGTCATTCATCGAAATCCTCTTCATTATAGCACCAGCAGACGTTATTAAGAATGGAGAACTTAAAGCATTGCGAGCTGAATTGGAGAACGAGAATCTTCGGCATTCTTTGGATGGATTTGGTCTCTATCTGTATGGCGTGGTTTTAAAGAAGCTGGATCTTAAGAAAATGGCACTGGATGTTTTGTTGCAAGCCATTCACAGCGAACCCCTTCATTGGGGTTCTTGGCTTGAATTGGCAGCTTTAATACCTGATAAAACAATGGTAAGCATTTATTCCTGTTTTTCACTCTTGTTTTATGGTTGTTTTGATACTTGCTTCGTTATATTGCTTATTTCAACTAAAGAAGCCAGCTTTTGAAGTTACCTTTATTGCGATTTCAGTTGAGCTCGTTATTTTTGCCAAGCGTGTGGATCAAGGAGTTCTTCATTGCTCATGCTTACTTGGAATTGCAGCTTAACGAAGAGGCTTTGGCCATTTACAACGAATTAGCAGATTGTGGATTTGCAAAGAGCACTTATATCATGGCGCAAATAGCCCATTCCCACCATAACAAGAGAGGTAACTTTAACATCCTCGAAATTTGGCAAATCATGTGTTTCTGGTAGTAATCTTTACCACGTAATTTACAGACGTGGACCGAGCGGTCGAAGTGTTCCAACAGTTACAAAGGGTTGATCCGTTCAGGCTGGATAACATGGACACATATTCCAATTTGCTATACGTTAAGGTGAGTTTCACTTGCTTTAATGTGAAACAGATCACGAATTGATGTTTTCTTATATGTAGAATGAACCTTCATCTAACATCTAATTTTTTGTATGAACTTGAAAATCTTTGAAAACAAGTTATAAAAAAAGCTGTAAAAGATTTTCAGAGATGATCTATTTTTTTAGGAAATGAGGGTCGAACTTAGCTTTTTAGCTCATCACACCTGTGAAATCGATAAATACCGAGTGGAAACCTGCTGCGTTATTGGTAAGTGTGATTTTAGTACATGCAGAAAATGTTTTATTTTAATACCTTCTTGGAGGTTCTCTCAAATGAAAGTTTGTGATTTATTGCTTGGGAAGTATTTGTAAGCATGTAAAGCAGTTGGTTGTGTAATTCCAAAGGAAATTACTACAGTCTTCGGTCTCAGCATGAGAAGGCGGTGTTGTATTTCCAAAGAGCGCTAAAACTTAATCCTAATTACTTGGCGGCTTGGACGCTGATGGGACACGAGTACATGGAGATGAAAAATACTTCGGCAGCAATTCAATGTTACAGGCAAGCGATAGGTGAGCGAATTATTGCTTTTGGTACAGTTTTGTAAACCTCATTCGGAGCTCCTAGAGTTAATGATCACGTGCAGCTTAGTAAAATAAACCAATGGACTCTTTGGATGCGGTGTATTGTAATGCATTTATTGGAAACACTTGGTAAATATTATATCATTTTGATATTTTCAGAAGTGAATAGTAGAGATTATAGAGCTTGGTATGGCCTTGGGCAGACGTACGAGATTTTAAAAATGCATTTCTATTGCTTATACTACTACCGACAAGCTCAGCAGCTGAGGTAATCACTGACGTTGGTCTGGACGTTTGACTTGAAATCTCTGGAGTAACACTAGATTTCTTTCGCAGGCCTAACGACTCGCGGATGTTGGTGGCACTGGGAGAGTCTTACGAGAAACTCGACAAACTACAGGAAGCCAAGAAATGTTTTTGGAAAGCCCACTGTGTGGGCGACATCGAAGGAATGGCACTCGTAAAATTAGCAAAGTAGGAATGCCAAGACTCAATAGCGTGATAACCATCAGAGGACGTTGCATCACACGCCATCACGTTTATTTGCAGACTTTATGGAAGACTCAACGAAAAAGTTCTCGCTGTAGAAGCATATACCGAATATGTTCGAGAAGCAGAAGCTCAAGGAGTACGTCGCACGATCGGTGACGATGATTTTATAGCGATAACGTCGTATATTGGACTAACTCACGTCGATCTCTTCAGATCACAGATCGAGACGAACAGTGCCAGGCTTACAAGTTCCTCGCGGAATACTACTTGGAAGGCAAGAAGTTAGACGAAGCTTACAACAGTGCTCAGAAATGCACAGAATACAGCGAGGTAAGCTCAGTTAACGCATACTTTCCGACCTGGAAATATCACTAACATAAAATAAAGCTATTGGTAATAATCCGTTGAAATTTTCCCGTAGACAAGGGAAGCTGGCAATGCTTTGCTTAGGGAGATTGCTCAGAGGAGGGGAACGCAAAGCGGCGTACCAATGCAGGTAAGTTTGATAAACTATTAAATACCATTGTTATACTGTTGAATTTCATATATGGTCATTGGCTATGTTTATTGTTAAATATTAATACAGTCGAACTGTTATTTATGCAATTTTACTCGGTTATAACGAACAGTGTGCTGGTTCCCAAAATCTTGATTTAATTTTAGTTTTCCTTACTCGCAGTAGAATATCCGAGCTTCCAATTTACCCTCAGGTGTTCCTATTGACAAATATTCGTCCAACTTAACAAACATCCAACTAGGCAAAATCCACACTTGGCAATCAATCAGTTGCAATTTTCATGACATTCAGTTTTAATAATAAAAATAACTGATTTATCAATAATTCAGTTGTTATTGGTACGTAGAATTGGTGTATTTCTACAGCCAAGAAAAAGTACTGTGTAGTGCTAAATATATGGCGAATTTTGGTCTTCATGGATATAACGAGCAAATTGCATTGGTCCCTTGATGCTCGTTATAACCGAGTTCAACTGTATATAAATATACACTGTGTACTGTGTATTAAATATGATGGATGGGGTAATGTGCTTGAAAATAAGTGCGCTTGGCGACCGAGTTCGAAGGCTTTTTGGAAGCAGTTTTTTCCATATATTAAAACTTTCAGGAAGATGAATCAGCGACAGTAACATTGCCCACCAGGACGTTGCGGCATGACCAAGAAAAACAATAATTAACAATTGTCATTTGTCGATCGCGTCTTTTCACTTGTTTCTGATTATTTCAAAACTGTTGCTGTGTGAGCGTGTGCAAACGGAATAAATATTGGCTCTAATATTGTGTGTGAAGTTCGGTGTAATGTATTCATGTTCTTTGGATAAAGGTAAGTTCTGTAACGTTGTTTGTGTGTTCTTTATTTCAGGTGCTATAAAATTGTCTTAATGTCGATTTTGAATGTGATTTCTGTATTTGTCCTTACACTCAAGACTCTCAATTCCTGTTTTATTAGGACATTCCCAGTTCATAATTTTCGTTCAGTATAATTTATAAGTAAAAATATCAAAGAAAAGGTCAGATTCGTTTCTAAAACAGTCTTTCCAAGTTATGTTTTCGAGTAAGCTGGGGGAAAATGACTTCAGGGGCGATTCCACGTCAACTGGTCCAGTTTGAGGAATTTTCCCCCCTCGACCATCTCCGAGTTTGGTTAAATTTTGCTAGTGGTTTCTCAAACTATTAACTTAAGTTCTGCAAAATCTTATATCTTAATTTGAAATGTTCAAGCCGTACGGAATTCTCAAGCGGAATAACTTATTTGTTGACATTTTGCTATTGCATTAATAATATAGATATCATCTTAAAAATGTGCAAGCTTGGCAGAACTTGTTAATTTGGCCGCATGTGGTAAAATATTTTTTGTGATACTTTCAGTGAAAGTTGACTACAAATGCGTTTGCAGTCCAAAAACAGTACTGTCAAAAATATTCTCAGTTTCGAAAATGTTTGTTAACATTGTGATTTCTGGTGTGCATGTTAAATGTCAAAGTAAACTTCCTTCAAGTATATATTTTTTTGAATAATGCGAACATGACCAAGTTTAATGTTAAATTTCAATGTCACTTTTTATCGAATTTTGTTGTTTATCATTTAATTAGTATTTGCATGCATACAGTATCACAATCCGTTAAAATAGTGTAAGATTTAACTATAGGCTAATGCATTGTTGTCCATATCTCACAGATAAATGCCAAATAGTGTGTAAAGCGACATTTACAGGGCAGTTATGACGATTTATTTATAGAGAAATATTCCAAGTGAGAGAAAAGCTATAAATGTAGGCTATCTAATATGTATTGAAATTTGTCTGATTGTTGCCTGGGAGGGGCAAAGTTTCCTTTATAATGCATTGTATTTCCAAATCATGATGCACACATGCATTCATCCGTTTTACTTATCATATCTGCAGGAGAGTTAAAATAGTAAGTTCTTGATTTTCCCTAAAATTGCGTTAAGAATAATATCAACTTTTGAGTACGTTACTATTAGAAGAAAATGTGCTGTATTGTCTTCCAGAAAAGGAAAATTCCACAATGAATAACTGTTTGAAAACAGTGCTTTGCTGTCGATGTTGTTGCGAAAATGATTCATACTCAATTCAGATAACACCAGAGACAGGTAAGAAGTCTTTTTTTAGCGTACCGTGAATTAAATGGCAAAACTATTGGGGTATTTTGTTACCGTTATTATTTAACGTGTTTCAAGAAAGGATTGCAAAAACATCTAAAAATTACGATTTGATAATATAAACATTTTCTTTTGAAAACAAACTTGGAGGATAATTATAAAATAAATCAACAAGATGTGATTCCATGCATTTGATGGTAAACACACAAAACACTGATTACGAAATGCTTCGATCAGTAAAGGCTTTTGCTTCTTTAATATTGAAACTTCCAAAAATGCTTTTTTCAGAAGATAAATCGCCAAAAATTCCCGTTTCAAAGCCCTCGACCAGCCACGAAGAAAGTAGAAAATCCAGTAACGATTCCAACGCAGAAGGTTTGAAGATTAAATATAAGCAATTTAATTTATTCATTTACATTTAAAAACAAAACATCATTGAAATTATTTAACTTAATGTTTATTTATATTTTTCCGTACAGGTGCGAGCTCGCATCAGAAATGATTTTTAACTTCTGAAAATATATGAACACACATCATTACTAAATACCAGGTATGCTTTATAAGCTCGTATTTTTAAATATTAATTCACTTAATAACTTGAATAATTCACAATAGCTTGGCCATACTACGTAAATGAAGGTTATTCGTAAATCAACGAAATTGCGTTAATTTTTTTTACTAGTTGACGATAATGCCAATTATTAAAATTACGCTTTTATTTGTGTGGGTTTCATAAATATGTCTGGGTAAATTTGTCCTTTAAAAGAGGGTATGTTATGCTTATAAGAGCACGAGTCATGAAATTGATTCAATACTTGTTTATTTTCAGATAGGTACCGGTATATCGCTCACACAACGTCAAGGAAATTGACATTGTTCTCAGCAAATAGTTTATAGATATTTCGTTGGGAGTAGGTTGACACATTAATACTGATTAAGGGTATCTTACACGAAGTAATCAAATGTTACGCAGATTTATAGCGGGACAATGTGTAAAGTTGGTTGCATTTTTGTTTCAATTATCATAGCGAAGCTGTCGTTGCATTTCAGTTCGAGGATTACTGTAGACTATCTTATCTTTTTAATCAACGGAGTGAAACAAAATCAGATTAGTTAACGTTTTTCATTATTCATTATCATTGTCATTCATTCCTTCAATGTCCTTAGGAGGCTTAAGTCATCTTAAAAGGAAATGATGTGAAATTAAAAGCTTTATGAGATCATTGATATTATTAAATTTTAGTTTTAAGGTGCACATATCCCATTCTAAAAAGAATGGTTCAAAGCAATCTTAACTACTAAATTAAAGGTTTTATTATTTGAAATTTAAATAGCGCGTTCTGTATCAATTCCATATGCAATTTCGTACAATTTTTCGCAAAACATATCTTAGGTATTTCCAAATTTCCTTTCAACGATGGAAAACAGGAGATTGAAACGGAAAAATTTGAAATTGGGAAAAGTTGTCATTTGGACGATAAAGTGATTTTTGTCCCAGATGTTGGTACACAATAAATTGCAGATCACCTGTTTATTTATTTTGTTTTTGGCTGAACCAAAAGCATGCTCTCCATTCAAAAAGCTCTTTAAAAAAAACTCGTACATTTTTGCTTCAACTATTTATTAGAATTGCTAAATTTATTTTCCCAAATGTTGAAATTGTTGCCCACTTCAGTGTAAGGTTGTCATGCAAAAACGCCCCGTTTTAGACTGTCGCGTAACATCTTTTTTTAAGGCTATAAATAAGCGGTCATTTTTGAAATTATAAACCAAAATTGAAACTATGGTAGATTGTCAGTTGTACAATGGGGAAAATAAATTGAGCAATTATAGTGTTTCAAGCAAAAATATGCATATAATTTTTTGACATGGTAGGCTTAAATAAACGAACAACATTGATAGCATTGTATGCGTACTTACTTTCGGGCCACCCTGTATTAGCCATTTGATTAGGGGTACCATGAGAAAGTGGAGCCTAAAGTAAAATATTGAATTAGAAGTTCACGCAGCCTTCAATTGGTATTGTTCCTCATTTGGGGTCTCGTAGTTCGAAAACTCGCCTATGGCGTAACAAAAACTTATAAATAAAAAAGCGGACAAAAAATCATCATTCGTGCTTTATTTTTCCAAAAAAGACAATTATGAATAATATGCATCGTTTGCGATCTACGTTTTAGTTATTAAGAAAGTGCCGTAACTCGTATACAAAACGACTGAATGTCTTTTCTTTAATTAGAAACAATTTTAGAAAGATATTAACACATTTTGTATGCCGTCGAAATAATGTGAGGGGAGTAGGGTCGAAAAAACATTACTTTACAACCCAGTTAAAGCAATGGGTTATGAATTTAGTAGAGATGGGAACTCATTGCTGGTGATATTGCGTTATTTTTGTTAAATATCAAGTTTGTTAGTGATATGATATGCGTTTTTTTAAAAACCTTTAAATATCGTCAATAAAAAGGCTATTTATTACGAATTTCTCGATTTTCTGATAATGTTCCGTGCTCAGAAATGCCTCTGAGCATGCCTAGAGAAATGCTCAGAAGGGTCATTGGCGTTTGAAATATCGGAAACTTATTAAATTAATTGGCACTAAATCTCACGTTTCGAAATATTTTGTGAAATCATCCTTGAAATATTTGCGATATCGTCTGATAAAACCAATTGTTATCCAATGGTGAAGATAACAAAGCATTCTAAATTGTATACGCTCTTAATAGTACTTTTGTAGAAGCTATCGCGAGATGTAAGTGTGCTAATTATAAAACGATTTGACACTTCACTTTTATATTGTATGCATGTTGAACCATCTCCCTGTAAATGCAAGTCAATCTCAGTCCGTTATAATTTTATAGCTAAATTATGTGTCGATGTTGCCGGCATTGCCTAAATTACATGTTTTGCTGTAAATGTTGTCGCAGCAATTATAAGGATGACTGCTGTGGTTGCGATAGCGACGATGAAATTAGTGATACTGGTAACGTGTATTTTTTACCTCACAAGCAATTATAATCTTGCGTATATTTATTTTCATTGAAGGATATACGCTCGTACCTAAGTTAATATTCATTAATCTCAAGTTAAATTTAATTGAACTTGCTAAGTGAAAATGTGCATCTTTTCAAGCTCAAACTTTCGTAAAGAAACTGTACTAATCTACTCAATATTATTTAAAAATTAAACGTTTTATATAATTCTCTAAACTGTTTAGATAAGCATGAAAAAGCAATAGGATTCCAATACGATTATCATACAGTATACTGTACTATCATAAAGTTCATAAAATGGCTAATTTCGAATTTCTATTTAAGAAATAATCTACCCACCTGCAACAACATCAAAATTTGGTGTTTTGGACAAGAAATCACAATATAATAAGGATGAAGGTAATTACATTGTCCAGTTAGTCAAAAATAGCTTATTTTATAAACTATCACGCTGGGAAAAATCAAGAAACAGCAACCATCTGTTGTATTAGCAAAATAATTTCTCAAATATTATCTATTTAATTTACTTAGTTTTCTTAAATGTCAAATAGCAAAACCCGTGCCTGTGCATTCTTCGCTTAACCCTCCTAAAGAACCAAAAACTAAAAGAAAAGTGGAAGAAGATTACTTTGGTGAGTAGAATGGATAACCGAGGGGATTTATTTCATGCATGGACTTCAAAATGCGTTTTTATTGCTTATGTTCCAGAATGGGACTTCGGCTCGGAAGTGCCTGCAGCACAACCAATAGCCAAAAAACGATCATTGAGGATAGAAAACAATCGTGAACTTGAAGTACCGGCAGTACCGCCTCCCGATTACGACTGACGTTTTTATAAATGATTCAAAGTTGTCCTATTTGTGATTCCCCTATTTATTGAAGGCCTTACGAGATTACCTATTGACAAAATAAATTGATTGAATCTATACCTGAATCAAAATCATATCGATTACTAGTGAAAATATCGAGAAAAAAATCGAGTAATATATCATACTAATTTACTAAATTTTATGCACGCGAAGCTTAAAAATAATTTCAATTGCCGACGTTGCGATAGATTGTTTGGACAAACTCGTGAAATTTGAAAGGTTCATGTCACATTTTATCGCTAATGACATTTATCTGATAGAAGATAAATATAATCAATAGTGCAATTTGTAACCAAAACGATAAATGTTCATCTTGTCAAAGTTACCATCGAGAGAAAGCTATACTCCTCCAAAGTGTGAGTAGAAATGTATACTTTTTACTTAACTTTCTGTTGATTATTTGTCCATTATTTTTAGATTATTTAAAAAATTATGTTTTAGAGTCGATGTTTTCGTGTTTTGAGCAATGTTCAGAAACAGTATTTAGTGACACTCTTTCATGCATACATGTAAGTACAATTTCAAACTATAAAAGCTAGTTGGTTTATACTTTTAAAAAAGGATTAATTTAGGTTTTCGATCTTGGTGTCTTTGAGAGAAAGTATGACGACCCTGATTCATCAAAAAAGTTGATCAGGTATATTTCATAGA
>JAQIXS010004532.1:0-14851 GCA_034700785.1 Rossiulus vilnensis
ATTTTGCTTTGAAAACCTATTAATGAACAATCCATCAAGGTAATCTTTTTCTGAAATCTTTTAGCTCCCGTTTGCTACAAAGAAAAATGAAATTTGCTTAATGTTAGCATGTATAGGGAATAAATGTAAATCCGTGCGCATATTAAATCAAACTTGAAATTGCATTTAGAACCAAAAGCATATACAGAAAAGTAATGTTCTTTCTTAAAATAAATATATATGTACATCAGTAATTCTTAATAAAAAACAGGCAGTTAATAAGTTTACATTTCAACTAATGAGTACTGTACAAAAATGAGTTGTCGTGAAGAAGACCCGTGCATAATAATGGGAAAATTAGTGTAATACTTTTAAATATTTCTGAAGCAATATGACATTTTCTATAACCTAGCTGCTTCTAACCACTGATAATTAACTTCCAAATATCTCAAGGCCCTTGACAATGTTTTGCACCCGAGCAGCACAGAAAACGTTTCCCACCCTCTTCGTATGATATGTACATGTACATCTAAAAATATCACCAAACATCTGAACAAATGCATATATACAAATTGGATAACAAACGTTTTGAAGTGGGATGGGATGCAATATCCATGTAAGGCTGAACCATGCAGAATTTTTAGCGCGGCTTTATACAATTATTTGGAAAAATATGAACACCGTGGGAAATATGTTTAGAACAATCAAACCGCGCTCGATTTCATTTTAGCCCTACATTTATTTAAAAAATTAAATAACTACATATTTAAGGAACATTTTTAAAAACGAGGCTATAAATATGAGTTTCAAGTGTACATGTATTAGTTCAAGTCATTTTAGTATTCCAGGTATAAGTAATGCTACAGATAAAATTTTAGTTTAAAAAACTGGACCAGAAATAATGGAATATTAGGACACTTTCTGAGCAGCTTCTTTCGAAAACTTGTAAGAGTATGGGCACACTTTAAGATGAGTAGCATGGAGCTAAATCACGGTGAAGTTTGTCCATGCGGTAACGCCACCAATCTATTTTTGATGGTATTTTCAATTCATTCTTGGCCTTCCTCCAAATCTCTGACTACAATTTGTACGCTTTATGGCTTTCCAACACCAAGGTTGCAGTTTTTATTTCGAAACATATTCTTATGTCTTTTTTACAAAGATCACCCCTTACATTATACAAAAATCATTTCAAACATTGATATAAGGTTAGACGTAGTGGCCAAGTGACCATCATATCCACAATAAATGGCAATAACACATTGGAGATTTGTCTCAATAGGAATTGTTGAACCGTTAATCAAGAAATATGAATAATGAATGCCACTGATGATACTGTTAATAAAAATTTATCTATGAAAATGACAGCTTGAATACAATTTTTTGTGAAAATCTGGCACACTTCGCTAGACATCGCCAAGATTTAGAATGTTTTCTGAATTTTATGGCAGAATATTGAAACTAAAAGGTACGTGTTTGCACGTACATAGTCACCCTGTTCTGAACATTATGCCATATTTTATAAATTCTTAGTTGTTACTCCTTTCATGAGAATTATTACAGTAAATCCTTTGTAAGTTGACCAACCAAAAAGAACTGGAGCAAACTCGTCAACATAAGGAACGAGGCTATTAATGTAACAGGATTTCAATTCCATGAACTACACCTGTACATGTACTATACTTACATTTTGCAGCAATGATTCATTTTTTTTGGGGGGGAAATGAGTCAATCTTGGTCTAAGTCCTAATTTTATTGTAAACGTAAGTGCAGAAAGTCCTCTCAACACCGACTTATTCCACTCAGCATATCTGGGCATGAAATGTTCATAATACATTACCAGTATTGCTAATGTGCTACAAATTTATCTAGTTATTACAGTAGTACTTGAATTTTAAAACAGAAACAGTGTACAGTGGACTTACAAATTTCATTCTGTAAGATTAACAAGCATATCCAGACACTTATCTTACCTGTTGTGGTAATAAACAGAACAAATCTGAAATCAAATTCTGCAATGTTTTATTTTTGAGTTTCGAATTAAAAAGGGAATTTCTCCTATTTACTGCCAAGCATCGTTTATACCGTAGGAGTCCAAAATGAACTCTTTTTTATCTCTACAGAGACAGTTACTGTTCAGGGCTGTACAGTATAAGCGTTTCAAACAGGCAACAAATTTAATCATCTACGACTTTCCATGCTCAGACCATGCTGGTCAATGTACAAAGAGTAAGTTACTATTGTGTGTCACAGTAGTCAACTTGCAATATACAGATGTGGTGAATGTCTGGTCAGTTAAAATGTGGACAACGTAGGAAGGTGGTCACCTTTAGAGGTACTACTGTATAAAATGAATGAATGCTATATGTAGACACTAACAGCAATTTAAATTGTAAGCGGAAATAAAAAAATACATCAAGCGACATGCATTAGTACGTGTATATTTGGCATCCTACTATTTAGTATTGCTATGCGAAAATCTGTTTACTTCAAAGACAGTAAGTGCATGTTATTGTACATTGATATTCATTTAGCAGTTATGCTGTTAACCCGCATTACATGATGCATACTAGCAATATTATCGACTATTTAATTACCATTAATATTAGTATGATGAAATTGCTTATCAACGCTCATAAGGTTTTAAAATAGACTAATGATTCATGCACAAAACAAGTGCAATCCATTTAGAAACATTGTCAAAAGCAAAGTTCGGTAACCATAGTAATAACGATAGCATATACATGTAGTTACGAGGGCCATTTGATATACCTTTATTAGTTTAAAGCCTCGCCCTGTTAGCTACCACCGCTTGTGTTAAGCGTATCTGCAATAAAACTTACATGTATGCAGAACCTTGACAAATATCATAAATGACAATCATCCATTAGTCTAATCTAAACCAGCCACAGCGATAGACGAAGTGGATTTAATTCTTATGAACTTAAGCATGTACATGTATTAATAAGTTATGACTTCATTCAAGGGTGACCAAATACCTACGAAACTGCTTTCCATGCAGGAAGTACAATACATAGTCTACAAAGATATAACATATGGTGTGCAGTATAAGCTCCATTGGTTGCAATTATACTCAACAATAAATTCGATGATGGGGAAGAGACGTATTGCGCATCAAACTGCTTTCATAAATCAATTGGACGTTGATTCGACCTC
This sequence comes from Rossiulus vilnensis, assembly GCA_034700785.1. Taxonomy (NCBI): domain Eukaryota; kingdom Metazoa; phylum Arthropoda; class Diplopoda; order Julida; family Julidae; genus Rossiulus; species Rossiulus vilnensis. The sequence goes on from JAQIXS010004532.1 coordinate 3,157, forward strand.
AAATACAATTAATGAAAAATCACCCATTGTTGGTCCATCAACCATTTTCGAAGTTCTCACAATCCAATGCTTTGTAGGCATACGCTCAACTGGGGAATTTCTGACAAAAGAAAGCAAGGCTTTATAACGACGTATCTGCAGAAGCCGCATCCTGAAACCCAGCATTAAAAAAAAATGGAGCGTTTGCCACTTCAATCACAAAAAGTGTATTATGTGACAGAAAATCGATTTACTTTTTTTATGTAGGAATTTCTAACGAACTGTTCTTTGATTAATATCGTGGTTTGGCAGTAACACCATGACTACTTTTTACAACAAAACATTTCAGAAAATGTGCATGGTTAAATAGATGGCTTGCGCATCCATAACCATATAAAACGACACCATATAAAAATATTTTTTAAAGAGCAAGTGCGACCTAATAAGTGTATTTATGCGCAGACAATTACGAAGTTAAATTTTATCATTGTGAACAGCAGCAATGCGGACTACAAATTACTGAATAATTAATCGACCAACGTCACCGTGTGTTTGTAGAGTAATTAAGTGCGCCAGCATGCAAAATAAACCTGCCAAAATAAACAATTACCGTTATTTCTGTAAGCTAACGAAGCTTCCTAATTAGGCTCACTTGATGTTTGTGAAAAAATTCCTTGTCGGTTCATCGAATGTTTTTTTTAAATGAACTGGTTTTAAAAAACGGAGTTTAACTAGCGTAAACAACGTAAATTATTCTTTAAGAAGTATTAGTCTTTAAGTAATTAGCGTTCATAGCATCAGAATCATTTATAATTAAAGCAGAAGTTGCTTAAAAACACTTCTAAATTGAGGCCGGTGAATGAAAATTTTAATTTTCCTGATGCCTATGATTGAATTTAAGGAAATAACAGCAAACAGAAAACTAAATTCACATTGGAGTTAAATGTATTCAACTTGGCCAAATTTTTGTTTTCATGCCTAAAAACAGATGACATTGCACGCATATGATCATTAGTCTGTAAAGCCCTTTTATTTCTTGTTCAAAACTATAACAAGGAGAAAAATTTTCGTACCCCAAAAACGAAGACACGGATAACATTAAACACTGCAAATCCTCCATTAACTTGGGTTTATTTTGAACATATTTCGTTGGGTGAAAGCAGTTTCCGAAAGTTTATGGAGTGCATTTTTTCCGAGGCTTATTAGAGGCACGATATTCATCAGAAGAGGGTTTATGACGAAACCGAGCTAGGACATAAATGTGAAACACGTCCCTTATAAGCAATGCAGATCCCTCGCACAACAAACTAATAAAAATGAAAGTAAACAGATGCTTGAATTAGTTAATTGCCTTCATGTACATGTACTTCCACGCCAGGTGCTATTGATTAAAGAAAAAAATGCTAAGCTTCAATTACCCATAAGTGCTAATTGCATCGAGAAGGCGATATATCGGTAATGGCCCTTGATTTAATAAAGTAGTTTCTATCGATCTCCATGCAGGGTAACAAAAATAGGCTTTTACAGACCCCATGTTACAAGTTTATGCCCTAAACTGTAACCCTGCATGAGCGGACATACAACAAGTGAAATCCATTTAGAAACAATGTCAAAAGCAGTGTACGGTAACCATGGTAATAGCGATAGCATTAAGGAATGAGGGTCATTTGAGATACGTTCATACCATACCCTTTTAGCCATTACCAATTCTATTAAGCAGATTTGCAATAAAATGTATGCTTAACCATGCTACATTTACTAAACGACAATCTTCCATTACTCTAATCCAAACCAGCAAAAGATGAAGAGAGCTTACTGTTTTATTGTTTAGCTCAATCATGTGCAAATGTTCTGTAAAGTTAAGGTCTTAGCATGTTTTTTTGTTTATTTTAGAGATTATATATTTTGCCACAATTTTAGTTTTTTTATGATTTCTGCTGTTGAGCCGAAAACACTTTGAAGCGCGTTAATTAATTGCAAAAATTAAAAATAGCAGTTTAAGAAGTACGAGCTGATGAAATTTCCCTTGATCAGTCCATAAATAAATTTATGGATTCAGTTAAATCTGCTTAAATAGCAGCACTTCGTTTGGTAGCATAGCGATGTGTCAACGTTTCAGTTTTAAAAAATATTAAAAATAAAGTGAATAATTTATCACGGCATAAGGCGGTGTGCAATTGAGTCTACTGAGACCATGAGTTTTCGAAATGTACCAAAGGGTTCAAATATCGTACCATCCAAATTAGGATGTGCGTGGAGGACAAAATCAATTTCATTTCTACTGAGGGCACATCATGATGAAATTCATGATGGAACAGGCAAACATTGAATACAAAATTGCGGTATTCACGTCCACGCATAACCGCAAGCAGATGTGAACGTTGAAATCAAAAATAAAGCGATGCATATGCATGTATGTAACCTACAGAACAAATTGAACAGCTATTTCACCTTGACTTTTTCATATAAACAACGGTAGATTCAGAGGGACTTCGCTTGGAGCTTAAATCTCAATTTATAGGACCAAAAGTATATTAAAAATTCAAAATAGGAAACAGATGTAGATTTACGTGAATCACGTGGTAGGATAAAAAGTAAAACAGAGTTATGGGTGCAGCAAATGCACAATCATTACGCAGAGTTTTTTATTTAAATGCTAATGTCAAAGCTGCTGTATACACGGGAGAAAATTTCTTTATTAAACACAACCAGAGAAGCCATCAGATGACTTTTAACTCTTAGGGAATAAAAAAATCTGAAATGAACCTATTGATGAACCGAATGAACCCATACATTGAACTATCTTTTAATTTTTTAAATTAAGCTAAAAATGTATTTTATTTAAAAACAGGTGACAAGTTGCATTAAGCGTGTTTACGTTGAGAAATAAAAAAGTTAACATTAGAAATGTCATTACTATCAAAGATGACCCTCTCAATTTCTATCATTAAAGTTATGTAGTTCGTTCATTTGTAACTATCTATTTCATCTGTATGAATTTGGAATTCTGCCATGCTTAATACACCAAGTGATTTCGACGGCCAATATTATAGCGTACACCTTTCAAAAAGAAAATCTTGGTTGCTGCTTAGACATATCTTATTGTCTTCCTACTTGCAATAACAACTTGCCATTAAAATTTTACGACCAAAGATTTTATCTGGGATTCGCTAACCTATAATTATATCATGGTTAACCATTTTATCAAACAAATTATCTCACATAAAACTCCCTGGAGTCGCATTAAATTTACGACTCTTCTTGAATTCATATTCAATTTTTTTACTAAGATGGCTGTCTTTAGCCAGAAGCATTTGGCGCAGTCTACAGATCCACTGGCACCGTAACGTCAACAGATGATAGAATGCCAACAATACGAAACCAACACCTGTTCCGCTATCTATAATGTATAGTTTGTTGTTTACATTATTCCAGTAAAATATACAATTGACCATAAACTGAGCAATAAGATAAAATAAATCATGTGTAATAAGAAAAAGAGAAACCTCAAGAAAACACCTTTATCAATTAAGTTATTGTATTAAATTTTATTTAAATTTTTTAATATAATCTGACAAAATGGAATTTTGACCTCGAAATAGGAAAAAGTATTTCCCTATTTTTAAGTTGGTTTCGAAGTCAAACCAAGATATTAAAAAATAATCTTGCTTTATATGTAATTAGCAATCATGCTGTATATCATCTATTGGTACAATAATCAATACATGTACATTGAAATAAATATTTGTAATTAATAGAATTTTGTCAGAGAATATTATTCCCGGCATTTCAGGCCACATTTACTACAACATCATGCGAAAGTGCCGGTCATTTGCTTATTCAGAAAGTATTTAATTGAAGCACAGATTGTTACAGTTTTTCAACTTTAATAAAGAGTGGATTTTATTCGTTTGCTTTGAAGTAAAGTTCGTGGCTATCATGGTAACTGCAGCATATATAATGCGCAAATCACCAGATTTGGTGTGGCGTCCCACTATTCATCTTAGAAATTTCTAAAAAAAATGTTCACAAATTCGATCTCTTACATGTCCTCAAATCCCTTATGAAAGGTGAGCCCTGGTTTATTTTCAACGGATTGACCCTAACGTTCTGAATGTGCCTAATACTATCTTTGATAACACTGCTGCTGCCCTTTCATTATTAATGCCAATGTACCATGCAGTGAGGAAACCACATGGGTAACCCAGCTTCTTTCGTCCAATACTGTTCACACATACAGATAAATATACAGTCCACACAATAACTTTAAGCCTTTCTAAATAAATAGTGAAGAGCTGCTTTTATAATATTTAACTTATTTGCCTTGGAATAATTTTATTTTCCATCCACAGCATCTGCAGTGTGTGGGTTGCAAATAATGCAATTTCACCATGTTGCATTTATTATGCATAGTAACAAATAATGGTATACACTGCACAGCAGTTTGCATTATCCTCGTGATTCTTCACTATAATCGCATCAATTTCGCCCACATACAACGTTTTCAAGATACCAGTTTTAAATACACGTCAGCTAGCATTATTAGTGAACTGAAAGTTTCAATAGAAATAAAAAGTTTGATTGCATTTAGCAATTAACTAAGACATCATTGCGTTGGTTGCATCAAATAAATGTACGCATTTTTCTTCACAACTGCTACAAAAATCGAACGTGACGGAACTCTTCAATGGATGATCTCATTTCGAAAAGTGTCGAAAAAGTGGCTGCTTCTTCGCATTTCAACGCGATACGCAAGGGAACTTTTAACCAATATGTCATCACAAAAGGGGCCACTCATCAATCATTTTTTTTATCCAGATTTGAAAAATTCGAATGTTGAGGTTTGCATTTTTATATTTAGTCGGAGATATGGTACGTTTGAGTGCATATAGAATTCAACGTGACGAAGAATTGAACCATAAATCCAACACGATTAACGATAAGCATTTTCAACCACTTCTGCAAGATCATCGAATTCTGCTTCTAGAAATTTCAAAACGTATCAGGCTGGCACTACTTTAGGGCACAAATTGCCACATGCAGTTGCATTAGAATAGCTTAATACATTCATTTACATGTATTATCCTTAAGTAGTGAAGATATGTTTTATAATTTTTACCTATATTAAACGTTAATAAAGCAACATTATGTTATTGGTTTGTTATACATAAAATACATATACCGGAAATATGTACACTGAACAATATTATCACAAAAACAACAAATCGTGTTTCTGTCCTATGGTTCATAACCAAAAGCATGGTTCCAACATTATTATTGCGTTTTGGACAGATTAGAAAATATGATGTATTGTTTGCATAATAAGCATGCAATTATTCACGGTTGAAAGACAATACTTAACCGCAGAAAAACCTTTTTTTTAAAAAAAACTGCAGTGTAGTGCTTAGATGTCCATGGTTACTATTTTTAAAAATGTCCATACATGTACAGTATGCATGCATGTATCTATAAAATAACGATGTCAATTTAAAAGTATACACACAGTTTTCTTATTAAGATCCCCTATGTAATTATAACTATATACACGTATTTGTATTTTTTAGTTTTGCATCATATTTTTTAATTGTAATATACATATGCTTTTTAATAAGTAGTACATAATTGTGTGCAGCAATTCTAACTTGCTCATACAGTAGACCAACATCCGATCAATGTTTTTGTAATTATTTTTCCACCCACACTAATTACTTGCCAGGACCTACAAAACTATTCAATGCATATTGCCATGACTACCCGGAGTATCTACATGCATAACGTTGTTGGTAAATTGCATCACTGCTGGAAATATCTAGTTGTGCGCTAATACGAAGACATCAATCACCCATTTTTCTTCTACGCTATCTCCACCAGACCAGTTTGTCTCAGCTCTGCTCTAAGAAACATTACATCACGCCATCACACAGTTTATCAACAAATTTTCCATTCTACCAAAACCCAACAAAGCAACAAACTTATCCTCTATTTTTTCTCACCATAAACATAAGTGGCACAATCGATTTGAGAAAAAAAAATGTAAACACGAACATAAAATAATGTCCGCAAATATAAAGGTTGACCAAGGGCGTTGAAGCACACAGTCATTCATGAATTTATAAAATATTGACCAATGCTCGTTTCCATGACACCAAATTGCGAAGATGCGTGAAAAATGTGACGTGGTTAGGACCACGGAGCCCTACTTAAAGTAATTTATGAACTAAATTTCTGATATGCTGCTAATTTTTTAATCACAAGTTTAGGATATATCTTAAAACATTATAAAGACTTAAGTATTTGATTAGGCAGAAATTAACATAAAATCAAAAACCCTTAATTATTGTCATTCAATTTCAAAGTGCTCTTGTATCAACGTATTTATTTAATATTGCTGGAAGAATAAGCATGGCTGATTCAACCTTTATTAAAATGTACGACTTCCTCTCACGTAGTCAATGTTATTTCAGATATATGAGATGTTGGAAAATACCATGTAATGATGGCCTTCTAGACTAAGTAATATCATGGAAGTGACCCTGTTTTTTGTTGATTCGAGTTGCCATTTCTTTATGTAAGTAGGGGCATACAGTATATTGCATAGGCTACGTGCTATTTTTTGTTGTTGCAACGTGTACTCTGATGTGGTAAATACAAGGGACAATGAACGATGCTCTAATTGGACACTGACTTCCTTTGAGACTCCTGATTTCCCGCTTGAATCTTTTGAATACCCCTTACAAAACTTGTTTTCAACTTTTAGCAACGGATTGAATAATCTCCAATAGTAATTTGGTTTCCACTCGAAATTGTGCCAGCCTCTTTGAGCCAGTATCTGTCAATTATACTGAAAAGCACAGTTGTATGCACACACGCTGTTCATGAATAGGAGAAAGATTGAGAACGAGGGTCATTAGTATCTGTGCAATAGGAGCCGTAATTCGCTGATAATATCGTGGAATTGGTTGAAATTAACGTTAGTTTCAACTTCAAAGAAAAATGCTGTACTCAGGCATTAGGCTACATTGGAGGTAACAACCAAAAGTACTTTCCCATGCGCTTTAATGATGGAAAATTGAACAATAAATGTATGACAAAACTTCAACGCAGAGGCACAGTCAAATGCTCAAGCATATATGCGGGTAACTATTTGTCGCATTCATATATTTTAACTATCGGCTATTTGTTTTACGCATTCGCATTCGTAAAGCGTCATGGTAGAATGGCGTTTCTGCGTAACATTTCATATCAATACCTAGGAGAAGTAATAGCATGGTATATCATGCATCTTTGTAAGTAGGTACCGAAATTTGGGCCATCTTAATTCCGCGTGGAGCCATTAGAGAAGAGCATCTCAGTCGCAACACTATGCAGAACAACTCATTTATTAGCGGGGAAAAGCATATGCACGTTAGTTTTTCTTTCAAATTATTCAACGCATGGAATAAGAGTGAGATTATAATTCGAGAAAATATCCAACTTTGCAATAATAAATAAATTATTGCCTGGATTTATAGAATGCTTTGCTGTAATCATTATGTAGCATATTCAAACTCTCAATATTTAAGTTTTTTTTATTTATTTGTTGGTTCATGGACTCCTTTAGAAGTCTGAGAAAGTCTATAGACTGTTTGGCAGTCTGATGAAATTTAAAACCCCTTATAAGAATAATGTTCTCAAATGCCACTAGTGCTTCTATTGCTAAAAATAACACCAAGCCTTTTATAACATGTGCTCGACTTATATTTCCCTAAACGTTTGCAGTTGAAATTATTATTTGTATCCTGCTGGATCTTTTCGAGCATTATAACCAATGATAAAGTACCACTATATATATATATATATATATATAATTTCTACATAAATAAAATCCTACACGAATGTCATTTGTGTCAATGTGTCATTTCAAATATTTATCAAATATTTTTTTATGGATGGAACATGCAGTTTATGCAGGAACATGCAGGATGATAATTGCATAAAACAAAGGAAACTGAGCATAGCCCTAACCAAGCAAGGTCGTTTTGTGGCAGCATGTCCGCCACGCATTCGGGAGACCAGGGTTCCATCCCGAGTCGGGTATTACATGTATAAGAGTGGTTTTTGTGGTTTCCACAATATTTCTAGGCGAATGCTGAGACAGTACCACAGTAATCGGTCACGAACGTGTTCCCTTCCCAATCGCCCTTCAGTTTTATTACCTGTTCACTTATTCACTTATTGTACAATTTGGGTTTAACAAATTGACATTCCCAAATCGCACCTACCATACGTGATTAATATACTGACTGTAGAGTAACTAATGTAATAGAATAGAAATGAAGTAGAGAATCATGCAATAAAATCAAGATGCAGTTTTCTTTCATGAGTGTCCTTTGAAATGGTTATTTCATTCAAACATTGCTGAATCACTAACATAACACGCTTTTGTCAGTGATCTTATAAATTTGATTTCTTTCCAAATGGCCATTTGAAACAAAGAAATATCATAAAAAATGATAGCGCACCATGTACGTGATTTATTCAAGCAGTTTTTCTTGCTTATCTCAAAACAGAAGGGATTCCTACATTTTTTTACATTTATTCGTATTTTAAATTTAATATACGGTTCAAAATTCAACCAAGGTTTATATTTATAATCCAGAATGAAAATTCCCAGGATGAAAGACGTGCCAATCGGCAACATACGGTATATTCATAAATTAAGTCAATATAAAACTATCTCGTTTTAATGGCATATAATTCCAAAAAATACACATCGAGATGATGTTTCACAAATTTATGTTGTGCCATTATATTTTAAGCAGAGTGATTCATAAATTTGTAACATTTTTTTCATAATAGTACAATACGTGCTCAAATAACATTCCAAAATAGGCCGACAACATGTAGTTGTGGCTTTCCTTTCTCATTTACATGTATCTCGAAATATTTTCACTGTCCAATTGATTATTTTTAACCCACGCGCACACTATCTCCCCCTACATTTTTTACTAAAGAATCTGAAGCGTAATGTGACATTTTTACGGTGGTGGCTTTTCTTACCATTATTTATAACAACACCTCGTACATTGGTATCAGTAATTAGTTGCCTAAACTGTAAAACGTTTGCGCCATTAAACATCTTCATTTCGTGAGATGCAAAAACGGCGACGAATAGCTGTTTTTCCTCAGTGCCTGCAAGCCCAATTAGATCTACGCCCACGTGTATCGCGTCAATTTTAATTCATTATCACGCAGCATTTCCTTAACATTGTAAATATCCGTCTATCTTAAGCGCGCTCCTTGTATCTTCGCGCTTGTTGAATGCAATATTATTGACAGAATCCGAACAAGGCAGTCGTCAAGCATTCATAAGAAGTTCATTAGAAAGCCTCATTATTTCCAGCTAAGACTACAAAGTACCTAATTAGTTGGCAAATAGCTAGACGCTGATTGCTCCTCGTTGGAATATATTATCTGATCCAAATGCGGACGAAGATGTAAGCTTTTGCGAGGCAGTTTTATATGAAAAACATAGCATGCACTCTTTTTAATTTTTATAAGACACGGTGCCACACTACAAATTCGCGTATCCTATACAGCATTTCCACATGGCTGACTTGTGGCACGACAATAGCGAGCACGGAACGTAATTAATTAAGTTGCCAGAATGTAAAATACCGGAGCTTAAATTCCCCATTGATTTTTGACTGAAACTATAGGGCGGATCATCATGCATGGACATAATTTTGTGGCCTATATTCCTATGAAACCATGCTGGCATTTATGTGCGAACAAAATGAAAAACAGAATACTATCATAATGCGTATTATGCGCTCGAAAATAATTATTACCGAGTAGTGCAAAAGTATGCAGGGAAGAAAATTAAAACTTAATTAAACAACACAGCTATGATGAAGCTGTGCAATTGTATAGAAAATATTAAAATATACGCAGGAGTCATCGAGCTAATAATATTTGTTGATTTGTAACTGTTAATATTTGGATCAATGTTTTCAAAAGCTTCAATATTACTTTGTTCTGTAAATTAGTTCTGTGGAGGGAATCTTTAACGTAAACCCCGAGGTGGTAGAACTTGTTATTAAATCCATGGAACTGCGAGCTTGTTGGGGTCCATTTTTATTTCTTTTTTTAGCATGCATTTGACGTTGAGATTCTCTTCCAAAGAATATCCTCCAGCTACTAGAAAGTCAGTAAAGCTATGATGTAGGTGGCAACTCAGATGAGGTGGTAACCGCCTAATAAATTGGGTATATGGATTTCTCCTTAAACACATTGCTGACAGTAGTATACCGGCATTGTGAGTTGAATTGAATTGAATTTAAGCATTCTATTGATTCAGTGCTGGAAAAACCAATTTAGTGACAGAAAAGGCAACAGGGCAAACTTAGCTCTTTTGTACAGCAAAATTTGATTTCTACCCTAGTGCAGACGTTCGAATAAAAGTGGATTTGCCGATCCGTTGTGTGGTCAATTATGCGTTCAAAGCCTATGTCAGACCAACAGAAATCAACCCCTAACCAGAATTAGAATTTAGGTTTTAGACGATTAAACTAAAAGGAGCGAACTCCCTTTCTTAATTAAAGCACTGATACCTTTTTTATCTTGAAATTCACTAACCGTGAACAACGACGTACATTGGAATGCTCTTCAAGCTTAAGACTCACATGTAATTTTCTTCTACGAATAGCAGCGCGATGCTGCTAATGTGAGCTTGAGATCACTTCTACTTGCACCTATTGCATCACATTTACATAGTGGGAATTAAGAAATGTGTTGGCTTTAACCGCATAAACGAACACAGTAAGTAAGAATGATGTTATGGATTCGCCCTAAAGTTTACTGTGGTGAAGTTTCGGTTTTCTGAGAAATGTTTCAAACAGTATATTCCGATATTCTTTTTCTTTCAAGGCAAAATCTAAAACTAATAAGATATCGACACATCCAAATAAAACTTATTACATTGTCACTTTCGTTATCTTCATTTCCCATGATTAAAATATCTTGAAACGTTATTGATTGAGGAATGGATTTCACGAAATAATTATGCAGGGTTCTTACCGAAATTAAATTCTCAACTTCCCTGAGTTTTCTAGGTTTTTGGGAAAAAAATTCTTGACTTAATTAAAATTAATTATATGATGAAATCAATTTACCAATTAATGATAGGCCTATTTGTTTTTATTTTTTAATAGCTAAAAACGTTATGCTATTTTTCAAATCAATTATCTTGTTTTGAATTCGTTCCCTGGCATATCCTTGCTGACAGTAGGTTAATGAGTTGAACTGAATTCTTATTAACAAGCACATCTTTGTTGACAGAATATCCACTCTCTACTTGGGCATTTCAATGAGAAAGAATTAGAACTAACATCACAACTGCCCGTAGCTTTGCAGTGAGTGTTTGCTCCTAAAACAGCAAAAAAAAAGTCATCGCTGATAAAGCTGATGATGACAAATTCCCTGACTTTTCCAGGTTGCTTAACTACTTTCCTGACAGTTCCATGCTTACAAAATCAGTGGGAACCTAGCAAAATGTTGGCATAGTGACAAAAGTAGCAAAATATTCCTTAATAGACTTCAATTTTGACCAAAGGAACATAGCGTAAAAGAATTTATGCGAAAAGGTCATCTTATTTAGTGGTACAGTCGAACCTCGATAACTCAACTTCCTATAAGTCAAATAATCCGCTAACTCAAACTTTTAATCAAGTCCCGA